>OZ010601.1:96848730-97056230 GCA_963932145.1 Acanthosepion lycidas | reverse complement strand
TGAGATTAATACAAAGGAAAATGGGAAAATAACTGTAAAAAAAAAAATATAGCGATGTAAGAAAACTAGTAGTCCCACCAGGATTCATTTATGGTGGCCACAATCTTAACAACCTAAGATATGGAGATGATACAGTGTTAATAACAGACACAGAAAGGAAACTACAGGAACTCCTGCAGAATGTAGTGAAGGGGAACGAGAAGAGAGGTTTAAACATCAATTGCAGGAAGACAAAATGTATCGTAGTCATCAAAAAGTACAGCCCAACATGCAAATTACAAATGGCAGATACCAAAATGAAGTACAACAATTTAAATATCTGGAAAGCATTTCAACATAGAGCGGAAAGAACGACACTGAAATCCGAAGTTGCATTGGAATAGCGAAAGATGTTTTCAAAAGTTTAAGCAAAGTATTAAGAAACAGGAAATTTTCATTACAAACAAAGAAAAGGATAATGAACTGTTATGTAATATCTATTCCTCCATATGGCAGTGAATGCGGGATTTTCTCCTCACAGATGAAGAAGAGACTTGAAGCAACAGAAATGTGGTTCTACAGAAGGATGTTGAAAATATCATGGACTGAACATGTCAACAACGACGATGTTTTAAATAAAATTAAAACAAAAGAACATTTATACTTAACAACAGAAAGAGAGAATTGAAATTACTATGGCACATAAAGAGAGAAGGGGTCTTAGAAAATTTGACGCTCACAGGACATATTGAAAGTAAGAGTAGATGAAGAAAACAGCGCATAAACTTACTAAGGAGCTTGTGTAAATGGTTGGCAGAACAGGGTTTGGAAGAAATAGAAAAAAAACAAAATTTGCTAAGCGCTTGTGGAGAACCATGATCGGCAACGTCCTGAATGGAAATGGCATAAAGAAGATATGATGATTTTAATTTTGTAGGCGGACATATTTTTTAAAAAAATTATTGATTAAATCTGAAATATATTTTTCGTCTCTTACATAATAAATTTATCTATGTACATGTGTGTCTACACTTATATAACACACCTTCAACCACCCCCATATATATATATATATATATATATATATATGGTGGTGGTTAGGAATGTGTGTTATATAAGAGTAGACACACACACACACACACACACATATATATATGAGTGGGAAGAGGAGGACAGGATGAACGACATTATCTTGAAAAATCTCATGAAAATCTCTTTCTCTCACTACTTCTTACTACACATATTTACGTAAGTATATGTAAATATTTGTGATAAAAGGAATGATATGAAATATCAGAACAACATATGTAAGATGGTATATATGAAAACCAGTTGGATGTTTAATTTTTTTATTTTGTTACCAAATATCTGGAAATGCATTTTAACAGAGAGCGGAAAAAGCGACACCGAAATCCGAATTTGTATTGGGATAGCGAAAGATGTTTTCAAAAGCTAAGCAAAGTATTAAAAAACAGGAAATTTTCATTACAAACAAAGAAAAGGATAATGAACTGTTATGTAATATCTATTCCTCCATATGCCAGTGAATGCTGGATGTTCTCCTCACAGATGAAGAAGAGACTTGAAGCAACAGAAATTTGGTTCTACAGAAGGATGTTGAAAATATCATGGACTGAACATGTCAACAACGACGATGTTTTAAATAAAATTAAATTTGTTACGAAATGTCTGTTTAATTACAGATCATCAGAACAACTGAAAAATTAAGGAAAAATCATCATCGTCGTAAACCTTAATACTTAAAAATGCTAAAGAAAAATTTAACAGTTAAAAAAAATGAAAGGCAAATATTTGTGAAGTAGCAATGAGATTCAAAGAAAAATGTTAAAAGAAATGTAAAATATAGCGATTTACTAAGCGTAGCTTAGTTGTGGCATGAGGCCGAAAGTATGGAGCACCCAATGAGGATCAAAGTCACTACTAAGTCGTAAAAAATAAATGTGAAATATAGATGCAGGAAACAAAAGTGTATATATATATATATATATATATATATGTGTGTGTGTGTGTGTGCGTGTGACACTATGGTAATTAGCTAACTAACCATAGAAATTAAAAACGGGAAATACTTAAGCCGAGAAAGAGTTATATCGAAAGATAGACTGAGCGACATTAAAAAAGAAGAAGAATTTATTTTATTTACAAAAGAAAAATACTTTTCGTAAAAAACAGAAAATCCGTAAAAAAAAGCGAGACTTTGATTCTGTCAAAATTAATTAATGTCACGATAAGGGAGTGACGCGCCAATGTAAACAGAATTCAGATAGAAAAACAAAGCGGCCATGAAAAAAAATTTGGATTGGGACCACTCTGGAGAATAGCTATTAGTTATCTTTCAGAGATATCATTTAATTTTGGTTCTTGGGTCCAGCGAAAAGACCCATCTGGTATATGTACGAATCTTGACATGAAAAAGAGAGTCGAAAAGGGGATTATTATTATTATTCAAACTGTTGATGCCAGATATAGCATCTCGAAAATGAGCATCTGGTGATAAGAAAATTTTAAGGTACGAGAAAAATAAAAAGAGTTTAATTATCAGGTAAACACGACCGCCCAGTTAAAAGTTGACTAAGTGGATCTAAGTGTCCCCAAAATCAAGAAGTGATAAGAATTATTCGGCAATCTGGGATTTGTAAATGTTTTGGCCGAACGAAAAGGAAAAAGAAAAACAAGGATTTTGTAAACAAAAATTCTGGAATAATTCTAAGAGGGCCGGTCTAGCCACACCCACACTGCCGAGAGATCATTGGCCAACTGGTAGCATGGGTGATAGGCCGAGGTGAATGTATAAAAAAGACGGAGAAGTTGTTAACGCCCACTGAGGGGATTGGTATGAGATAGCAATGTGAGAGTGGAAGAGTCTAGGAGGATAACTCTCTTCCGACCTTCCCTCACGGACGAGGGAGAAACCCCCGAAATGGAAAGTGATTAATCTTCCAAAAATGGGAAGTAATTAATTTTCTTGGCCTAAGAACAAAGAGAATCTTGTTGGGAATTGAGAATTGTCAAGGAACCCCAAACCACATCGGGCCTCCACACCGAGTTGGTCGGTGTCCATATAAACAAACGTCTTGAAGCAGCTAGTCATTTTTTTTTCGGCAGAGTTTCAGGGAGTTCGGAGTTCCAGACAGTTCGAGTTTGGAGTTAGTTCGAGAGTGTTGCCTCGCATAAGCTGACCGAAAGATTTCCACGTCCTTTACGACTAAGTCTTCCTACCAAAAGCAAGTTTTTATTGACGAATGACGAATTGTTATTTCTCAACATATTTGAACCCCGTGAGTTTGTTTTATTATTTTCTTTTACTTACGCTTGTGCGGTATCACCTTTACCCCGGATTCAGCTTGCACTACGGCCCGACGACTGATTGATTTCGTCTACCTAAGATCAAAATCACAACGTGGGTAGGTTAGACTTGAGATCAAAGTAGTTACTTCGGTAACCAGACGTTGGAAGTGAGCTGGGAACGACAAGTTAGAATCGAACAGGGAACGACCAGATCGACTGGGACACAGGCTGGTGGCAGCGAAAACGAGTCAACCCCAAACGCTCGTGGAAGAAACCTTACAGCTTCGCGCCGCAACTGGGACTTGACCACGGGCCGACGGTGCAGTGTCATATACAGACGTCGCGACTAGTGGATGTCACATATTGGCACTGGACTGCAACCGCGACCACCTGTGGGTGTCGCATATTGATATTCCCAAATTTATTTTACAAAAAAAATTTGTCGGAAAAAAATCACCTAAAAAAAAGATCACCAAAAACCATCGCAATAATGAAAACTTGAACCCAAAATTTCTGTATCGCGATTTCGAATCAGGCCCGGACTTTATAATTTGCTCAGGGAGTCAGCCTGATTCGAAAATGGTATTATATATTGGGCTACGGCCTCTCGGGGTAAAGTTGAAAATGAGTGACACTAACATTTGCATTTATTTATAGAGAAGAAGATGTATTTAAAACTTAGACAGTTGTGTCCCTTTAATTGTAAAAGCGGTTACACAGAGACATTTTCATATTTATTATATGGAAGGAAGAGATGAAATACTTAAAAGTTAAAGAGTTGTTTCCTTTTGATTGAAAAAGCATGACACACACAGTCACTTTCGCATTTATTATATAGATGGCCGGCTATTCTCGTTTTCTGAGCACACCTATCCGCAAGGACGGCTTGTCTTATTGTATAGCAGACACCTGCAGACATCGGCCATATTGCAACTATGATAACATAGCGCAACCATCGATCGCTTTCGAAAGTCTCTTCTACTCAGTATTACTTGGAAAAGGTATGAATTTGCTGCTTCTCTCCCATCCCAGCTATGGGTAAATAGCAAGACAGACTAAGTTCTATAGACTTGGGTGGCAACCGGTGTAGGAAAAAATAACTAAATTAAAAACTATATGTAGCCCTGGCTTAGCACATACTATACCGCTAAAGAAAAGATCGTTCGCATTGGCTCGATGATCCCGACCATGATGATGATTTATATATATATATATATATATATATATATATATATATAAAAGGAAGAGGTTATAGTAGTTCCAACGAGAGAAAAGTGTGTATATTAAAAAGAAGAGAGATACCGCAAACGTTTTTGGTTGTAATGCGGATTTTTAAAAAAAAATTTATGCTTTATTTTCGATAATTTTACTACACGTGTTTTTGGTCTCGTGACCGTCATCAGGTAAAGGGTGGAGATTTCCACATATTATTAAAAATAATTCATTTTTTTCTCCTTTATGTTTTTCGATGTTAAATATTCTCGATATGAGACATTCTCTTTTTTTGTGTTAGTAATCCGAATGTCTTCCTTGAACTGGCAGTGAAGAATTCTGCACGAAGGGTCATAAAACAATTAAGATTGGTCCAAGATAAATGATGAATTAGTTATTAGTAGAATTGATAAATAACTTGATCATTCTCTAGTGCTGTTGACTTTTAGACCTGAACTCTTGAAACTTCAACTTTACCTTATCCTTCTATATCATTAAATTGTGTTATATAAATATTTGTTTTGTATTTTTCAGCACTTTGTGCATTTTTTAAATAATTACACAAAGCCAAATTCTCAGTCTTATATAATGTACGCGTGCTGATGCAAAATATAAATGAAATAAAACTTGCACAAACTTAAAAAAACAAAACTTTCCAATTTATCTTTACTTTTATTTTTCCTTTGATTTCCCCCACCTTCCATATGTCTCTTTCTTTCTTTTGACTACCGTCATGCCAGTCAGAAAAAATGTCAGACAATAAAACTTTGAATGCATTATTAAATACTTGAATGTTTAATGTTGAATACAAGCATAATGATACATTGGAAATTTTAATCACTTTTGCGGTGACCTTCATTGTATTGAGAAATCTTTTGATTTTTAAAACAATTATTTTCTATTTTTAATTACTATTATTACTCAAATATTACATGTATATATCACAATCTATTGATAACAAAATCCTAATGAGGTACCTGTCGCTTCCCTGGCAGCAAGCTGCTCAAATTTCAAATATTGTTGATTTATTTAAAATACTGCATTTATTAGAAAATATATTCAATTTAAATAAAGAAGTAATTTATTTGAACCGGCATTTATGATACTAGTTTGGTACACGTCACTTCACTGATATCAAGATGATCAAATTTCAAATCTAAAAAGTTCACAGACATTAAAAAAAACAGAAAGCTGTGGAGAGCCATGATACCCTACTTTCAGGAAGGAGATTCTATTTAAGTAGAAAAAGGTTGAACAAAACTGGTTTAGTCTCACTAATGTCCCTTATTTACTTTTTTGTTTGTTTTTTACAAATGAATTACAGTTGAAATTTAAATTCAAACTAGTTTGGTAATTGTCGCTTCGTTGACAGAAAGATGGTTACATTTCAAATCTAAATTATTAGTCTATTTAAAATATTACATTTATTAGGAATTATATTTAATTTAAATACTTCAAAGGTTGAAAGTTTTGCATATCTGTGGAGAAAGGAAAATTGGCAATTATAAAAATATTTGTTTTTTCGGCTGAAGCAAGTTACGTTTCTTGCCTGTTCAACAGTTTTCTAGAAGATTCTTACCATCCATTTTGATTAGACAAGGAACTGTGGGATTCAGCCAATTACAGGCCTCTATCGAATTGGCGCCAAAAGACGAATATTCTAGCTCACTCTCTTTCTGCTTCAAACTCCGACCAAGGCAGACGGGCCGTCAAACTCTGACGTTAAATTAACTCTTTTCCAGTTATCAGAGAATATATCAACCTTTTTATGCCGCAGCCTTCGTGCGACTAATTTGAGCAGTCATGAGTCCGACCTGAAAGGACTTTATCCAAGATGCCTGAGAATATATCTCTTCAAGTTACAAGGATTTCAGTAAAGCCACAAATACTATTCTTTGTTTTTAACTCTTCATTGTATAATTGTGTATTGTTCAATACAATGTTTCCTAATGTTAATATCGTGTCGTGTCTCATTTTTCCTTGTCCTGTTAATTTTTGACAGGAGCAAACTCAACATCAGAAATCACAATATCCTACTGACAAAGATGTTTATTTCAATTTCATTCAAATTGTGTGTGCATGTACATTTGTGTGTGTGTGTGTGTGAATATATGCATTTTAATGCAGTAGCCTCTGAATAGGCATAAAATATTTCTAAAAATTAAAATAAAATAAAATTTTTAAAATAATTTTATTTATTACCGAATAATTTCCAAAAAGTTTCATAAACTCTTAAGTATCTGATATCTTAGTTTAAAAAATAAAACAAACTTTTTCTTCATATCTACGGTTTTATTGCAGAGTAGGTGTTTCCAAGATTGAATGGGAGGAAAATGTATTATTCATACGTATTATTTCAATTGTAATTGTGTGTGTATATGTTAGTACATTTACTTGTGTGTACAGTAAGTGATACAATCACATGTAAGTCACTCCCCAACAACACAGATATACTCATATATGTTTACATACGTGTATTGTAGCAAATGCTACAACACGTTTTGCCAGACGCGCATGCGTTGAAAACCCTATTAGCAACAGAAATCCCTTTTCAGCTTTTGTGCATGAGTAAAAAATACCTGGGTGCATATAGGATTGTTATATGTATGTACATGTAAAATTGGACAATGAAGTCAGCGCCAAGCGGCGACAGTCTGTTTCATGCTTGAATTCTCGAAAATGATAAAATAAAAATTAAAAAGAAAACATGGATATGTCTGCTAAATAAATTATTTCTATTTATAAGCATATGTTCATGAATTCAAAAGAATCAAAAAGGAGTAAAAATAGTCTTTAGTTGAGTTAAAGCCTTTGTGTACTTGATCCACAAGAAGTTGTAGGTTCAAAAAGATTTTGATCGTCACCAAAGATTCGCTGACCGTCCGAGGTGTTATTGTTGGCGACAATTCGTTTTTTTCGAATTTTTTCCAGAAAGTAGGCCCGAGAAAAATAGTTTTACTTTTCTTTGATTGGTCATATATTTCACATGGTGATGTTAATTTCTAACCAATAGACACTTTGATTTAAACGGTGTGTATTCAATTGTGAAATCTTTTTGGCATGTTTGTAAATACTGGACAGAAAATAAAGTTTGGGCGTGTCTTAATCTGGTATGTATGTGGGTATGTAATTGTGTTGGAAATAGCGTTGCTGAAATGAAAGATGACAGAAGGAAGTTGAATGAAACAGTAAAGATGTAACGATAAAGGCCGAAAGCATAGAGCACACAGTAAAAAGCGAACTCGTTACTCAGACGTAACTAATATAGCGAGGAATCTTACCAACGATTACTCCGCATCGAAGTGACCGAATTGATTGGTCGAGGGTAAATAGTCCAAAATTGAATAATGAATGTACTTTATGTAAGAATGTCAGTTGGCGTATGTTAACTTATATAAGCGAAACAAAATATGTACATTAAAATCTGTTAGTATCTTTTTAAGTATATTTAATTAAATTTGCTCAATGTTTAAAGTTAAAGAATATTCAACAGAGATTTTCTTCAATTGAATGAGAAAAATGTCTAACTTAACCTGAATAAAAACTATAAAATCTGGAATATCAAACAAATAAAGCATTCGTCAGTGTTACATAACTGAAGAGCAGTTCTTATATAATACATAAAAAGTATTTTATGACCTTATATAGGGTGCGGCTAAAATACCTCAAACATTTTAAAGGTTGACAAAAAATCAAGGTAACTGCTGCTAAAAAAATATTTCGTTGTTGTTTAAACAAAGGGCTACAGTTTTTATTAATTTTGTTTTAAAATGACATCTTTCAATATCTGTCTATATTTCTGAGATGAGGTATTATGTTCATTATTTACATTATTCGGACTATTGTCCACATCTTTGTCGCCATATTTATTACAACGTTTCGGCCGTTGTACTCTCCGGCCTTCTTCAGGTGGTTGGAATGTCGAACTGAACCCTTTATTTCGCTTACTGGGGTAGACTGTTCTAGTTCCATGTGCCATGTTTAATGGATGTCAGTTATCAGTTATCTCCTGTTAATTCCTCTCTCCAAGTTCCCCACTGCCTTAACCGGGTATTGAACTCACACTCTTTGGGTCCTGTCACTGGATCTAACCAACCCCTTTATCCACTATGTCCTTGAGGACATATGTGTATGAATTCCTGGGTATTATAAACTTAATGTCTTTAGCAACCATTTTTTACCAGTGCTCATATTGTAATTTTTGCTGTTAGCATTGCATGTTTTTTACCAGAGCTCGTATTGCAAATTTTGTTGTTATTATCGCTTTTTTTTTTTTTTTTTTTTTTTTTTTTTTTTTGCTATCACACAGAAGTTCGAGGTCTTCCATATGGCTTTCTTTTTAGCGCTGAACCTGTAACCCTGAAATTTTCAACTCAGCAATATCGATTTTCTATCCGGAACAGCAACATTCCGACGTAACAGGGAATGAAAACGAAAAACTCTGTGTTGCAATTACAGATTCATCCTATCAGAATTTATTATCGGTGGGCGTAATCTTAATATAAGACACGCAGATGGCATTGTGTTGATAGCCGACTCTGAAAGGAAACTACAGGGCATCTTAGACACGGTGGTAGAAGAGAGCGAGAAAAATGGTCTATCAGGGCAATGAGGGCAAGAGAGCTAGTGGAAGGCAGCGAGTCACCTAACTGACGAGCTCGTGTTAATGGGTGGCGGAATGAGGATGGGAGCCTTAGCAAAGGAAGAAAACTGCTAAGAGCCACACGAAATAGGAATTTGTGGAGAGCCATGATCGCCTATGTCCTGAAGGGACTCGACACATAGAAGAAGAAAATTGAATTGATAATTGTTGTGGAGATCAAACCTCTGAACTCGTCCAAATACATAAATACGTACGTCGAGAATCGTCAGAAGGCGGATCCGCTTTGACCCATGTTCGTATCGGTGGGCTCCTTCTATGACAAGCTTTGAACTAGCTACAAGGACCATTTAACATTAAATTTTTATTTCCGTTTTGACAAAATTTGTTTTCTTTTTGTTGAGTATATTTTTCTTTCTCAGTTTTTACTTTCTTTCAGCTGCGGCCGAATTTGTTTTAATTTTTGTTTTTAAGTTTGTTTTATTTTTTTTTGGGGGGGGGCAGATTTGTTTTTGCGGCGAACATCTTTCTACTTTTAAAGTTTGTTTTTATTTTAGTTTCTTTTGTGCTTTTCACTTTTTTTTAACATTGTGGCCTGAAAAAACAAACATTTTCTGGATGTAAAAAAGAAATCACTTACAAGATGGCCGGCTAAAGTCGGTTCATCAAAAACGTTTTATTTGAATGTGCCACTAAAACAGAGCGACCAGACAAAAATAAGGCTGATCCCCACCTCAAAAGACCAAACAAAATGAAAAGAAATCCTCTAAAGAGAAAAGATAATTTATACACCTTCGTTATAGAGAAGAGTAAAGAAAAAGAGAACGAAACTAGCACTAGCATGGCTGCGACCGGAGTCAGCAGTGTAACGGCGGGAGAATCATCCTCTGTTTGGAGTCCCCACCCACCGACAATGTGGTGGAGTTGAGAAAGCCAAACAGTACGCTCATCTGGTTACCGATAGCGGGCTTTTGGTAGACCGCGATGTACAAGAGAGCATTGCAAAAAGAACAGTGTCTGTCTTTGTGCTCGACAAAGTTAACGCGCAAAATTTGTCAGTGCACAAAAGGAACAACGATAAAAGCACTGAATTCCTCAGGGGTTAAACCTCAACAAATAATTAAAGGGTCAGGTTACTTAATGTGGGACATAAAGTTGCCCACGTCAGAGGACTGTGCGAATGTAACTTCCGATGATTTAATCACAAACGACTATATCATTCGCACAGAATACCGAGGACGGTGTCGGACCAAGTTAGTGGTATATGAGATTCCGGACTATATTCTCGGAGAGCACTTAGGCGCATATCTTATGCAGTATGGACAATTAGTGAGTGTATCTCCGAAATATCAGAAGAGTGAGTGGGGGTTAGAACAGATGTTGGACAGAGAAGCTTTTACCTCTATTCCCAACAGCTTGGAGATAGGCGAGAAAAATTTCTCGTCATCGTGACTGGGAGGAAACCAGTTTGTTAGAAGTTGTGGCGTAATTGGTCACCTCGCCTCTTCCTGCCCAGAGAAGAAGGCCTCTGGAGTCCCGCCTAAGTCTGATACCAATCCCCCCTCGCAATCTAAATAGCCAAACAAAAAACCTAGTCAACCTTGTCCATTGGGGGTGTCTCGCCTCCTCAGCCTCTGCCCCGTCTTCTTCATGACACAAGACAATCTCGCCTTCAGTGACTTGGTCACTGAAACAAACCCCTTTAAATATATCCCCCATAAAAGTATACCGTTAACTTCCGCTCCTGCCCAATTTCCTCCTCCAACACTCAAAAACACGTAAAAGAGGCATAGAAGCCCATCAGTAGAAACAAAAGAAAAAGAAGAAAAGCAAAATTACCTTACAAAACCGGAGAAGATGTCTGCCGTGTGTCCCCGAGTCAACCAGAGACAACAAGGCAGCATGAAAATAGAATTAAGGCCCTTAAATACATGTTGTCAGTCCAAAAGGTTGCGGACAAAAATGTGGATGACCCGCGAAACTTCCCAGATGCAAAGCGGGTACTTACAGTCATCCAGACTGGCTCGGGGTCCCGGCAGACATGGGTGATGATGTAGGAGGCAATCAAAAGTAATGATATTACGCCCCTATTGCCAATCAGCGAAAATGAAGAAACGAAAAAATTGAAACAATTCTGCTCAGGGAGGGTCCCAGTTTTTGTTTACCCTTCGCTATCGAGGACACAAATTAACTTTTCCATAGGATATCGGGGTCTCGCGATTGACATTGAAATGAACAAGGGGTTAATGGGCAAGGCCGTCGGTATCTTCTCTCCGACAATGTTTAAGGTAGGCAGCCAACCATAGAAGATCTAACAGTATCACTCTTTTTAGCTAGTCTGAATGTTCTGGGGCTGCGATGAGTCTCGAAGGGCGAGATTTGATCGCGACCTTCATCGCCTGGGAGTGGATATATGTGCAGTACAACAACAGACTCGTTTCCATTCTGGCGACCATGATGATATACTGTTGAAGAGGTCTGACTCCTATTCAGCGTATTATGGCAGCCGCTCTCGTAGCGGGGGGTTCTTGGCTGGTAAGCCGTTCTTTGAAGGCTGTATGTACGCTTGTCTCCGCGGATCTGGAGGACAGGCTTTGTGTCGTGGATGGCACCATAAAAGATCAGGCATTTCGTCTCATTGGGATTTATGCGCTCAACGTTAGTGGCTAAAATCTTCAACTCTCTGTTTAACATAACAAAGACAGTCGTTTGCAGACTGTCTTCTCTTGTCTGATTGGCCCAGAGCAGACTTGTGCTGTGAAGGGCAGGACCATTCAGGACAACTTTCATTTGGTACGCTTGATCATTGAACAAGTCGACAGTGACGTTGCGCTGATCAATTTAGGTCAGTTCAAGGCATTCAATAGGGCGACAATTAATATCTGTAGGTTGTCCTTTCGGCAGCCAGTTTCGGGCCGTATTTTCGCATTGTCTCACTCCATTCGTCAAGGTTATCCGCTTTCGCCATTGCTTTACGTTCTTGTGTTGGGAACACTTCCTTCGCAAGTTAAAGATGAATCCGGACCCACGCGGAATTTCTCTACTTGGTGCTACCACCTCGGTCAATACTCCGCCTATGCTGACAATGTTTCGGTTCTTGTGTCGAACAGAAACGAAATTGACGAAGTCGGCATAGAAATCAGAGGGTACGAGACAGTGACAGGGACCAAGATCAACTGCGATAGGTCTGTTGGCTTGCGGTCGGGTGCATGGAAAGGAGTTTCTCTTCTCGGGCTTTTTCTCTACACGGACAGGCTGGTCAAGGTACTCGGCGTCTGGTTCGGTCCCGATCTTCTTTTGGAAATGAATTGATCGGAAGTGCGGGTGAATGCCTAGGTCGCAGTTCGTCTGTGGTACCGGAGAAGTCTTTCTTTAAAGTGAAGGGCGGAAGTATGTGCCTCGCACATCTACCTGATTCTCCTTTACCGATTCTCCCTACTTCCACTCCTGTCTGCTACACTATTGGGTTTAGTAAGGCTCGTGTTGTCCTTCTTGTGGGGAGGCAAGGCTCCCAAGCTATCTATATGATTTCTCCGACGTCAAGGCGTTGTTCCGTAAGGCGTTAGATCATGTGCTAGTTAGGGTGTCCGTTCAGGATGATTTGATAGGCGAGCTTGGTCTTACGAAATAAGAGACTCGCTCCATATAGCCTTGGGCGCCCGGGTTGAAATGCCTCACTAACGATGAGACATCACTCACCTGGCTGGTGATTCGAAAAGCCTTCTAGTTCTTTGTTTAGAGGGCTTTGAGAAATATTCAAACTGCACTGAGGCGGTGGAAGCTCTCGGTCACGTTTTCTTCCACTGCAGGGTAGTAGGTGCATCGTGGAAAATTCATTGTTCTCGAGGACAGTTCTCTTTGTAGTAATGTCGTACCACCGTTGACTAAGGCTGGGCACTGTGTGTTCTTTTGCTTACCTAACGTTATGCGAGTCATGATATAAACGACACGACAGAAGGAATTTTATAGGAACTAAACTTATTACTAATTCTTTCCTTTCTTGTAAATAAACCTTGCTTCTATTGTAAATATTCATTGGGGTTATAAATTTTTAAAGTAGTTATTTTATTTTCCACCCCAGAAAAAATGTACATATAGGGACTAGTTAGGACTTCAAAGAGTCTCTGAGGTATTATGGTGGATGTAGTAAGAATGGTAAGAATGTGTTGTTTTGGTGCAAGGCTTATTGTAGCATCTTTGGATCAGTGATTGTAGCTAGCTAAATTTAAGTATAAAATAGATGAAGACCAGCTTTCCTATTCCCAATTTTTGGACTTATGCCACATTTGTACATTGTGCAATAAATATAAGGAGTACACAAGTAGAGTGTTAGAGATCTAGCTTATCTGCTTACTTACTTATTTCAGAAAGACTATAAGACGTCTTGATTTGGTTATATTCCGTCAATGCAGTGAAGACATAACAATAAAGTTAATTGATTGCGTTCTATTTTGTCTGTAAAAATATTATAATCCTATATATAACCAATAGGCGAGAAAATTATTACCCTTTTGTACATTCACACAAAAATAATCTAGCAGTTGATAAAAGGAAAAAATAAAATTATTTAAAAAATATTTCACACTAGAAAATGCCATTAAACTTTATATTTTTTAATTCTTCAAACATGTCTTTATTTAATAAAAGAAACTCTTGTGACGAAGAGCAACGGGATTAATTTCAAAATTCTAATGAAAAATTATAAATAAGTTTTTGAATATAAATATTAAGTTTAGACTTTTTTTATTAAATTATGCAAGCTCTAATTCTAAAAAAATAAGTTTTATTTACTTATTTTTGGTAAGAAACGGGGCGAATTTTCAGTATATTCACATTTGATATTACATAATTTTTTTTTTACTGAAATATGTTTAGGATTTTTTTTATATAAGTGTAAATAATTATTTACATTGTTCGGACTGTTTTCCTCATCTTTATTGCCATTTTCACGATGTTTCGGCCCTTGTCCGCTCCAGCCTTTTTCATGGTTGGAATTTCGATTTGATTTCGAATGTGAGTTCAATACCTGCCGTAGCCAGGTATTGAGCTCACAACTCGTTGGGTCAAATCTCTGGATCCAATCAACGCTTTTATCCACTGGACCATGTGTCCTTGAGGACATCAGTAGTACTTCCAAATGACATTAGCAAGTCCTTTCTTAGTGTGCATCGACGTGGTTATTATTGAGTAGTGATTTTCATAATCACGGTATGGCCCATACTTGTGGACTTGTGCCTAAACTGAGTTTAACTTCATAAACAATATTGGGGCGCCTCATTGTGTTGCAGTGGTCAGCAAGCTGGATTCGGAGTTAGGGGTAGTGAGTTTGATCTTTTCTAAATGTTTAGCAATTTTTGGTTGTTACTGTTTTAATTGATCTCGAAAATAGTTCCCGCAACACATTTTATCTTCTCACAATTGATTGTTAGGCTTTCTTCATGCTTTCATTTACTACCTTTTCTGAGAGTTCTTGTAGCTACCTTTCTGAGTCTGCAATCAATTGGTATCATCTGCGTACCTTATGTTGTTAGGATTGTATCCACCAATAACAAAACCTGTAGGATTTCTAGTTCTGTTAACATTGCCTTGTTATTTACATTAAATAAATCCAGTGAGAAGACGTGTTCTTGTCTTACGCCCCTTTCTATTTTTGTGCACTTGATCAATTCATTTTCGATCCGTATGAAGGAGGTTTGTTCTCAATAAATGTTCCGGATTATGCGCGTAATATATTGTCTTATGTTATAATAAATGATTATTTTAAGGCGGTGAAGACCACGTGTGGTCAAACTAATATGTGCCTCTACATACATTGATTTGTTCGGATTAGTATTTTCATCTTAGTCGGTATTCCTACAAGACTTTGGCCACTGTATCCATTTTAGGAATTTCGGAATAAATCTTTTTTTCTGTAGTGAAAATTAAATTAAAATCAAACTTTAACAGAATCCGTATTTCAGGCTTAAAATATGATCCTAATACGATTTACAAATGTCACATTTTCCGTAAAGTTTCAATAACACCAAAACTGCATAAGATATCAGATAAAAAGTGTATCGAGATACACGCTACGCAAGTTTGAATGTTTTACGTTCTGTTTATACTTTGGCAGTGTTGCGGAACGTAAAATATTATCGTTTTACGATACCTGCTATAACTTTTTGCAAACTCATGCAAGTTCGGGTGAAATTGTTTCTTTTTGATTTTTTTTTTTTTTTTTTTTTTACTGTTTATCAACCCTTTGTGGGTTATTTAAAGCCGGAACATGTTTTGGATTGTAAGAATAATTATTTTTTTCTTTTTCGTAAGTGAATATTACATTTAACAAATTTTAGAGAAAATGGATGATTTTTCCAGATACGATTTCTATTATTTAATCAACAGCTTGGAAAGGAGATTGATTCATTCTTTTTTCAAAGGAATTTAATGTAACGAGTCCAGCTGGTATTCGAATTCGGCTGCCTCCCCCGATTTATTCTTCTAAGATTCTATCTATTAAACCACATCCACATTCTATTATTTAACCCATAGCTGGGAGGGGAGATGGATTCATTCTTTTTTCAAAGGAATTTAATGTAACGAGTCCAGCTGGTATTCGAATTCGGCTGCCTCCCCCGATTTATTCTTCTAAGATTCTATGTATTAAACCACCTCCACATTCTATTATTTAACCCATATCTGAGAGGAGAGATGGATTCATTTAGGGTATTTGCACATAAGTGATTGTAACAAATTCTATTGGTATTTGAACTTAGCTCTCTGATTTCTAATTCTGAGCTATTTGTCTATTAGACCACCCACACATCCGTCCGGGTAATAAATACACATGACATGGAATTTAACCAAACCCCAATTAATAAATGTATTAACAAAAATCTTTACAGAAATGTAAGCAAGTAATGAACTTAATCGTTAAAGTTATTAATAGTTTAAAACCATCTGAAGTTGATATCTCGGAAGTACTTATAACTACAATTTTTAATTTTTATGTGGCAAAAATAAATTCAAAATTCAAAGTACAAATAGCAGAGTTTAACTGCAAAGCAAAATGTATTTTAAAAAATTGAGGAAGATGAAATTTTACTTTAAAAGAAAGTTACCTCAAAATAATCTGAACTTCGCTTCATAATAGTGTAACCCGGATATAAGAGAGACCCGGATATAAGAGAGATTTTATCTGGCCCCAAATTAGAGCCATACTTACCTAAGCAAAATAGACCAAACCCGGATATAAGATAAACCCGGATATAAGAAACTTCGTCTCCGGTCCCGACAACTCTCTTATATCCGGGTTACACTATATTTAAAATATGATTAAGTTTTTAACTAATCTCTACTTTGTCATGCTTATAAGCTTCGTAGTGTCTTAATAAATCTAGTATCAGCAGCAACTCTTTATAAATCCCTGGAGGTATAAAAACAACGTGAACCCTTAAAGTAAATTTCTTCATGTTTTTCCTCCTTTCGAAGTGTGTTCCATCAACTTTTCACACAGAAGCAAAATGGGCTATGGACGCTTCACACACAGATGTACTTACACAGGCAAGTCACACTCAAACACATTTATTAACAATTTTCTTTGCGTATGCAATTCTAGGAAAAGAAACTCTTAAACTTCCTTTTGTTATTTTGTTTAAATGTTATCTTGCTTTGTAAATGAACCAGTCTCTGTTATTTTGTGCATGTTCCTTTTCACCATCATCATTTCATGTATTGTAAAATATTCTCGTAAGAAACCTTAAACATTAATTATCGAAGTAGCCAACACACTAAACAAAGCTTCATTCTAAAAAGAAGTGTACTTGAAAAATTTATAGAAAAATAGAATTTATTTGGCAAGTCGAACCTAAAAAAAGAGCACACGAAGTTCCCCTACAAATGACCCTCTGATGTTAAGAATCAAATAAAAAGAGTAAAGCACGGAGTTTAAAAAAGAAACATTACTTTAAAATAATTTAATATACGAAATATCCTTTTCAGGAATTAAATATACTAACAAAACATTGTCATACACTAGTTCCATTATTGATAAATTAATGACCAAAGAATCAATAATAGGACTTATTTTTAGGAAGGATGACAGCTGAAAGCGCAGTCGCTGAATTCCAGATTCAACACATCATGATTAAAATTCCAGACTTTATGGAGACTACCTGGAATGGTTGGTTCTCAATCCTGAAAGCGCTAAATTAGAATAAAGTGGAATAGAATTAGAATAATAGAAGAAATATAACAATAAAAAATAACAGCATAAATATTACTAATATTTAATATTAGGTATATCAAATATAGCATTAGACATAGATATATAGCTAGAATTGATTTATATCATTTATAAAAGATTAAAATTTATTTATAAATATTTATAAATGTTAATATTTATAACGTAAATATTTTGGTAAAAATATATATAAAAATAGATAAATATTATAAATAAATATTATGAATAATATAGTTTATAAAAATTGTTTAGATGATTTATTAGAATTGAGATATACAGTAAAACGACATTAGATATTATTAAATATAACATCATTAGATATAACATTATAAGTTAATATTAAATATAACTTAAATGTTATATATTTAACATATTTAAATATGCATATTACTAATATTTAATAAATAGATGTATAAAAATAGATATAAAAATAGAATAAAATAGAATATTACCAGTAGAATAAAGTGTCATTTTTTGGGAGGATGACAGCTGAAAGCTCTATTGCTGAATCCTAGATCCAACACATCAAGATTATAATTCCAGACTTCCTGGATCCTACCTGAAACGGTTGGTTCTCAATCCTGAAATCACTATTTCCTCTACAAAACAAGACCATTTCAACTACAATTTTTTTCTGTAATTAGCACCAGAAATAGTAACAGAATTTCCAGCTGCAGTTTCAGAAATACTAGGACAACAAACAATTTCATCACTACACGAGACGACGAAACCCAAAATGTTAGTTAAACTGATGAAGACTACTACCATAACGGGTTGCCCTTAAGTATATCCTCAGGGGATGCTGTCTATTACTGAACGAATCTGTGAAAGCGAAGAAATAATGAAGTAGCAGTTCCTGTGGGCATTACCTGCATCGATTGCGCTGATAATAACGCCTGAAAACGATCCACGGCTAGGAAAACTAGCAGCTGAACTGATTCTCTTGCCACATGAAACATTCTCAATATGGCATAGAAATGTGAAACACCTAAGCGACAACAGTTACAAAGACAAAACTATGCCAGTAAAGATGACCATGTGTCACTGGGTGTGAGAAATACTACCGCTCCAAAAGGTGACAAAATTTTGTAGAGCTCACATTTATACAGTCAGACCTTCACAGCTAGAACTCGTCATGCCATGTACACAGGGTTGATTTATCCTCTTCGTATTCCATTGATAAGGAAAAAGTTCCAATCAGACAGATTCATCTTCAGAACTGTTATTTTGTCGACTGCCTAGAGAATACTTCATTAATCACTAAAGTCATAACTTCTACTAGTCTAGGGTTAACCGCTATCTATCCCCATTTACACGTCTTTCTTCTTCACTTTATTCTCTTAAAACAACATTATTCAGTAAACCTCTACCTTGAGCGGCTCTTGGGCCTTGTGTGGCACCATTTAACGAGGCAGAAAAGGAAAAGAAAGAAAAGAAGAAAAAGAGAGGCTAAGAACCGAATCGTGAGTGTTAAACAAGAACACACACACAGCTAAAAGACAATGGATAAAAGGATATTTTGATAAGTAACAAATGGCGAAGGAGTGTCATTACAATGACAGGGAAATTCTGAGTAGAAAGAAGGCGAAGGAAGGAAAGAATCAGATATGTTTTGGCATTGGCTGTGTTATCTAAAGATATGAAAACAAACTATTGGTACGGAAGACATCTTATTATCGGCTACAGACCGGCTGGTCAGAGAGAGAGAAAGAAAAATTCAAGTAAGAATGTTATTTCGTTAAGTGACAACTAAAAAGGCTTAGACAGATATGAAAAATTAAAAAAACCACCCACGAGCATCCTTGGCCTGCGATAATAAAATTTTGTTATCAGGAATTGTGCCGAAAGAAAATAAATGTTTTTTTTTTCTTTCTTCGAGGCGACGGACCGGCTGGGGCTTTGGAGATGTCCTTTTTTTGAGACCATGTCGGGAAGGCCACACATTCTGATAATTAGCGATAAAATACTTGAAGTAAACCACGTGTGGAACAAGAGTTATGACCGCCATTGTCATATTGTCCCGTTCGCGGCAGGAGAAATGATAAACCATTAAGGGGAAGAAAAAGGAAAGAAGAAAGAGATAATTTTTTTTTTTAAGCAAGATATTTTTTTTTCTGAAACAAGCCGCAGATTCGCCCACGCCCGGCTGAGACATCATTGGTCGAGTGGTGATCACGTGATGCACGAGGGAGGCTGTTGCCGCCCATCTGGAGGATGAGTAAGAGAGGTTGCCACGAAGATGTGGGGAGGGCAGTTCACGCCCCTCTGAAGTATGATGAGAAAGTGGGAGTGAGGAAAGGTTCCCCAAAATGGAAAAAGGTGGAAATTCCTAACCAGAGAGGTGGATATGTATTTAGAATTATCGAGGAACCCCCAGCGCCGACAAACTCACCCCGGTTTTGGTCGGCGCCCATATAAACAAAGCCACAACGAGCATTTCGGAGTGAGTCGAGTTCCAGCAGTCTTCGGTTAAGGCAAGCCTCGCAAATAGCTGACAGATTCCCGCACATTTTCCAGACCCACATCTTCAAACCAAGAACAATTGTTCTGAAGAGCGACTTAGATCCAGATCACCGAAATAAGTTTTTCTTTTGACTTTCGTCCAAAGACCCACCGAAACACCAATTTCTTAAAGAGCAGACGACTTGAAGTGTTAAAACTTGCCTAGCGGAAAACGACGTGCCACAATCCATAGAACGGGTCGGGGGATAGATGCAGTCCTATGTATCGAACAACTAGACATAAAGTTTGTTATCTTTTTCTTTGATACTTCGAACTTTTGAGTTTTCATTTTGTTGCCTTTTATGCGTATTTTTGTGGTATCACCCCCGTTGGACTCGGTTTGCAGTACGGCCCCGATGACTGATTGATTTCCTCCGCCTAGATCAAATCACAACGTGGGTAAGCAGACGGGGAATCAAAGTAGGACGTCACCGTTGGTGCCGTGGTAGACTGGGATACAACGACACGGTTGGCGCTACGACCAAGGGACGACGTCACACTTGTATTGAGTAAACAATCGTATAAAAAAAAAGAAATAAAGCGAACACATGTAAACCTTGATGGAGGTGGCCAAAAAGTAAGGAAACCTGGAAATTTTGCCATCATCAGTAACACTGGTTACTACTGATGATGGCAAAACTTCCAGGTGATGGTCAATAAGCCTTTCGTAAAAAACAGAAGCTTTATTAAATTTATAGCAGACACCAGGGTGAGTATTTCTATTTTACCGCCATGAATAATTCATGGCGTTAAATTAACATCAGCAACTGTTTCTATATCGTCAACTAGAGGCGTACCTTGATATGGACAAGCTTAATTGGAAGTCAAAAAGCCATGTTTGCGAAGATCATTCAAATGTGCATTCATAAGTTGGCTTGTCACTAATCGGCTATAAACTCATTGACTTGATTAATCAGTGCATGCAATCCAGTATATCGTCCAGACATATTTAAGGCATTATCGCATGACTGACCACGGCAGTTTAATAGTGGAATTTTGTTCTCATTAAGAAAATCTGCAACAGCGTGTCATATTCTTCGCTCCATGAAAAAAAGATGGGGACGAATATCAAGAAAGGTTCCACAGGCTCACAGCCTTTAATGTATCAGATGGTAAATGTCAGTTGATCTCTGTGTGACATGCCCGGAGTGGAATCTATGCTTATTGAATAATAGTTTGACTCTTTTACGTCAAGAATAGTACAAAGAATGTGTTGTCCCATTAATTCAATAAATTCTTCACAAATATTTTCAGATAAATATGATAGATTCTCCTTTTTCAAGATTTCCATACATTTTCAGAAGTTCTTCCAACAAAGGGTCAAATTTACCCAGAAGCTCTAGTATACCTAAATAGTTTTCATATTTTGCTGACCCAATAATCTGAATTTTTCCTCCAAATGTCAAACTACTGGAGGCAAGAAAGCGAATTACAGAAACCAAACGTGTCAACGCTTTATGCCAATATTCCTGATCGAATAATAAAGAATTTGCACTACCATTTTCTTTATGTCTTATCAAATATACTGTCATGCACTTTCGATGTTCTTCTCCATGTTAATGTTCTAAAATAACATTGCTGTGCTTCCAGTAATTGAACCCCGATGTAGCAAAGGGAGATTATTTCTTGGATAGTAGGTGACATTCAAAGCAGTACAAATGACCTTGGGGTGGTGAATAGAGTAGCATTTCATGTTTTACACACTCACCATTCCGCAGATCACGTTTGAACACATTGATTGATAAATACCTTGGCTTCATATTCTCTACTCCAACTGTTTTATACACTCTGCGTGAGTTTGAAAGGTTGCTATCATGATTTTGACATGATGAGGGCTCACTACGAATCCAGTAATCTATTCTGTTAGCATCATTAATGTTCCATATCTGTCTCCTGGCTTGCAAACACCTTTACTATTAGCGATTTGGGTATTTCCTTTTGTAAAATATCACTAGCAGCAGCAGCAGCAACAACAACAACAACAAACAATGATGCTATGTCTGCTGAAACAGGATGATTGGTAGCAGGAATGGATGTCGATGTGGATGCTATATCTGAAGGAACAGTACTAGTGGCTGACATTGCAAGAGTGGATGCTATATCTGAAGCAATGGTATGAGTGGATGTCGTTGCACCTCTGTTGAGCCCTGATGTTAATTCTGGAAGTTTTCCTATTTTCTCCTTCTCCTCTGCAACTCTCTTTTTCTTCTGTGTTCCAGTCAAATCATTACGTTTCATTTCTGGTGAAAGGGTTATTCACCTAGAAATATATATCTTAAATATTTAGTATTTTTCCCACAACAGGATTTAGGATTATATTATATAAGTGTGCTTGCAACAAAACCTAAATATTTAAATATTCTGCTTCCATAATAAACTTTTTTTTTTAATTTTACGAACAGTATTTATTCTTAATCCAAACTCTCTACTGTGTGCTGATTGCAAAACTGCCGGACAAGACCTAGATCTAGCTTAGTGGTTTCTGGCACTGATCTAGCTTCATCTCAACAAGACGACATCCAACACTTTTCTTAACTTGCACAATTAAAAAGCTTATCCATTCATATATTCACAAACAATCAATGCCTGGTAATTAGTACTGCAACATAAATTCATAATCTTAAATAACCGCTACATGCTTACCGTACAAGTGTTCAATGTTAATTTATGCATAGACCTATACCTGGGTTCATATACAATGTATAAATATGTTCAATAATCATGTCATTGCTATTAATAGTAGTACAGTAGGTCTAATAATACTTCCGCATTTTTCATATTTGCATTAAGACTGTTGAATTTCTGTTTTTGTTTTGAAATGAACATCAAAGCTTAGGACGCACCCCCATTTTGTCAAGATTGCAACAAAAAGAAAAAAGACACAGAGAGAAGGTGAAAGAAAAGGAGAATAAATAAATACTATTGAGGAGTTACCTCACTTGCTTCCCTAAAAACGTCGCTAGGGGACGCTCCTTAAGCTTATAAATATGAAGTAACATTCACTGTCGTCCTCACTTTCTGTCTTTTCTTCTCTAGCTTTCAGATATAGTCGCACGTAGATAAGAACGCTGCGTCCGCTTCCTTTGGTCCTCTGTTGACTTTTGAATTCTCTCACACACATGCATATATACACATGTGTCTATTACACACGCTTGTTGCACTTACTTCTACACACCTTCACTAGTTTTCTTCATTCATGTTCATTGTTTTGTAACACTCAACAATATTCTATTGTCGATATATACCCTTGTTTTGTTAATACATACTTATCATATATATATATATATATATATATATATATATATATATATATATATATATATGTAAATTAACTGATTTAAAAATATGGTTCCTTCGCTACACAGGAATTACCATATTTCAAAAACCGAAGCTGGAAACTTCAAATTTAATTATATAATTAAATTAAAAGCATTAGTTCTGTTTCATCTTCAAGCGAATTTTGGAATAACTTATTTTTAAATTTACTGAGTGTTAAACGCACATACAATTCATAATTTTTTGTTTCCAAGGATACAGAGAAATCAAATCATTTAGACAGGGGCGGTAGTGTGTTCATTTTTATTAACTATTATTATTTTACTATAATATTAGGTTGGTGCAAAAATAATTTCGTTTTCTAACATATGTTACTATGTGAGAAAACGAAATTATTTTTGCACCAACCTAATATATATATATATATATATATATATATATATATATATATATATATATATATATATATTCTTTGATCTTTTCTGTGATAGCGAAATTGTCTACAAGTGGACTGAACTGGCGAGGGAAAACTAATCCTTCAATTTATATACGTGGGCAGCCCCTTTGAAAAAATCCTACACATTTCCGGTGTCTTCTAAGTCAAAAAGGGGCATTCACCCACTTGCGTTTTTATTTGAGAATCAACTCAAATGAAATCAATCTTTCTATTATGATATTTATTTTCCCCAACCGCAATACACGTGGTTTGTAGTAATTTCTATTTTTAGTATTTTCTAAAAATGGGCTTCTGTAACAAAAATCACCTAACATACACAGATTAGCATGGGGCCCCTTTGCTAGTGGGGTCCCTTTACTCGTGGAGCTCCGGGCAAGTGCCCGTTGGGCCCGTGAGTTAAGACAACTCTGCTGATGTTATGTAATCCCAGAAGTGAATAAAATTTAGCAAAAGGAAAAACGACGTTTCCACCAAAACAAACAATAGGAAAGACACCTAGACATTAGATAATAATCTATTTTTAATGCCGCAACTTTTATAAAGAGTATACCAGTAGTTGAGTTAAAATCAAACTTAAGTAATGCCAACACCAGTAAAATTTTAAAATTAGTCTTCTTAGAAATGTAAGAGTAAAGTAATATTTACAAGGTAAGAAGAACCTAACGAAAGTCAAATGTCAAATAATGATCTCCAAACCAATAGAGTTAAGATCTTAGAAAACTTTAACAGTGAGAGTAAAAAGCGGAGTTCACACTGGTCGAAAGGAGAATTTGGTTCGTTAGTCTGTCGGGACAGAAGACAGTAGTGGTAGTGACGATAGTGTCATTTATTTACTTCCCGACAGTACCAGATGAATGCATGAATAAAGAACATCGTATATCGAAAACAAGATTTGTGTTTTCTTTTTCTTTTTTGCCGTGGCGACATTGCATCCTTTATTCCTTTGGTGAATATACACTGGGCATTTCCTAGGTTTTGTTCACACCAGAACAAAAGGGAATTGACCTACGGCAGAAGTGCAGAAGCTGGCCAGTTTATGAAAAACTTCTCTTCTTATTCATTTCCAAATCAATCGTCGTTTTAAAGAACATAGCAAGACCTTAGCTGAATCGTTAAAAATATTAGATCTCAACTGACTTCAACTCAGTTTTTAGTTTTCTGTATTCCTTTATTTATTTTAAAATAAAGTAAAAAGTCTAGAAACTGGGGTGAAACTTGAGTTCAAATCAAATGTCTATAAAGATGCATTTAAAGTAAAAATAAAGAGTATAGTCACTTAACGGAAATCTCTTTTCTTTTTTTTCTTTTTTTCCTGCGAAGGATATTTATCTGCTTGGGTGGCTAAGATGAATATGGCACAAGATCAAGTTTAAAGTGGGATATGAGCTCTCACACATACGTGGAGGAGGGACAAATATTTCTTATATACTTCTCCTTTTGAGGGACTCTTAGGCACCAGGTAATGACCCTAGATCCTTCCCAAAGGGCAGTTGTTGCCTGGACAGACGGCTTGAAGATATTATATTAAACGAGTTACTAGCAGTTCAACAAGTGAAGCATTCTTGTTAAATATTTTACTCTTGAATACGCCAGTATATAAAGTTTTGAGATGTCTTACAGATTGCAGAATATGTTTTCAAGAGCTTACAATATTTTGAAGAAATTTGTTTTCATGAAATTGTGAAAATTGAATGTATAAATTCTAGTTATGACAATTTTCGCTTTTTCACAATGTTGCTGTTGATCTCACGTCATCTGTAGTTAAACACCAATAAAACTTAATCTAGAGCTGGTTATTTATTAGGCTGAGTCATAAAGCATTTCCGCTTTTATTCGTCAACTTTATTCTTTAAAATATTGCAATTAATTCCCCCAAACGGAAATTACTTATGACACGCCCCAATATAAAGACTTTATATGCAGCGGTTGTTTGACTTACAATCTATTATTAAATGGGGCAAGGAGTGGCTTGTTAATTTTAACGTCTCAAAAACGAAACTGCTCTCTTTTAATTATCTGAGAGAATTTTTTTTAGTTTTCATTAGCATGGCTGATGCTAACCTCCAGGGAAGTGACTCATAGCGCCTTCTCAAACTAACGTTTTCAACTGACACGAAGCGGAAAGAGTAGATTGAATCACTTGTTAAGTCTGTAGATAAGAAAGTTGGTTCACTATGTCGCGCTAGACAATTTTTCTCGATAGAATCTATCTTACATATTTATAAATCTCCCTTTCATCCTTGCATTGAATAATGCTGCGACATCTGGTCTGGTGCTCCTGCTATATATTTAGAGATTCTTGATAAAAGCCAAAGAAGAATTTGCAATGTTATTGGTCGTGACCTGCCATCTCTGCTTCAGTCCCTTATCCACCGCCATAATGTAGCTTCCCTGTGTCTTTTCGATAAACACTTTCATGACAATTGTTCCTATGAACTTTCCTCTATGGTACCGAGACTTTATGAATTTAAGCGCAGTACTAGATTGACAGAAAGTCTCATCATTTTACAGTGTAAATGGTTAGATGTAACAGTAAGTTCTATGCTAACAGTGTGTTTTATCATACTTCTTACTTGTGGAACACTTTTCCTGTTTCTTGATTTCCAGTCAACTTTGATGTTCAAAAATTTAAATATAATGTCTTTCGTTATCTTCTTGCTCTTTTATTATTTCCTCTCCTTAATAGTAGTTTTTCTTATATTCCCTAACACCTTTAACTCCTTGTGTCCTAATGGCTTTATTGCCTTGCTTAAAGTGAAATGATTAAAAAAAAAACACCAATTCATTAGAATGACACACTTCTGAATGTAAGTTTCATTTCAGACTGCGTTATTTAAAACTGGTTACATAACAAAAGTGTTGTAAACAACATTCTTTTTTGAGTGGGAGTTTGCAATTCATTTTTTTCTACGTCTGCTCTAATATGATAGTATTTATTGCTTTAAAATTGTTCTTTTGCGTGTCATTTTGGCCGCTTCATTGCATGATCAACTTCTATATAAACAGATGTACAAAGGTTTTAAGCCAACTACATAAAATTATAATCCGCATTTATTTTATTAAAAAGTGAACCTTGAAAACTGGAAAATAATTTGTTACATAGAAGGTAATTTTCTAAGCGTAACTCAGATGTGGCACAAGGCCGAGTGTATGGGGCACCCAGTGAGAGTCGATCTCACAATTCAGTCATAATTGATCTAACGAGAGAAGCTTGATAACTATTAGACCCCGTCGAAGAGCATTGGGCCAATAAAAAAGATGATAAAGCCATGATAATATGCAAATTCCAAAGTAGGAATTGTTTCATCCTATAAGCATGTGTAGGGTGCCTTGGCAAGTCATTGTAATTAAATATTAGCTCGCTTTTTTACACTAAAATCGTAGCTATTTTTTGTTTTGCTGAAACAAAGATGAAGGTTATCACTTTGAAGGGGAAGATGACTTAATGAGAGTCAGCCAGACGGCTGGGAATTTCCAGAAACAATATTCTAACCATCCAAAAGATGTTGGCTTCCGCTGGAAGTGTTTTAAGTGCAAAAAAAAAAAAACAACAAAAAACAAAAAAACAAAAACGGAAGACCATAAAAGAAATGAAGAAAAAGATTGTGAGAATGTCGATAGACAATCAAAAATTAACAACCAGAGAGTGAGGATCGAATGCAGTCTTAACAGTGAAGTTTCAGTAAATGCAGTACACAGAGTATTACGAAAAAAACAACTTCAACGGGCGTATAACAAGAAAAAAGATTGTTAACACAAAATATCTTAACAAAAGAATTGGTTAAAAGAATATCCAACATTGGATGTTGGATGTTGGAAAGTGACAAAAATTAGTTTTTAATGATGAATGCTAAATAGTTCCATTCTAATGCAAGAGAATATTTAAGAAAACCAGTGGGAGTAAGAAACAGTACTTACTTGAAAGATACTTAAAAGACGGTATAATTTGGTGATGGACACGTAATGGTGTGGTGGTTGAATCAAAAGTGATGTTAAAAGAAAATTGGTAAACGTTTATTGAAACCTAAATAGCAAAAACTGTATTAGTTTACTAAGGTTTAATCTTCTGCAAGACTGCGAAGATAAAGACATTTTTCAGTATGACAGTGCTGCTTGATACACATCACATGCAACGAAATGGTTTCTTGTGGATGAAGACGTTTGGAAGACTGGCCAGCAAAAAGTACTGATCTCAATGTAATTAAACCATTGTGGTAGGAACTGAAGAAACACGTGCTCCAACGAAAACCACGCATTCTTCAAGAGCTTAGGGATTACTACCAAGAAGAACGAGAAAGAATTCCTAATGAGAAAATCTGAACCTTGTTCCATTCAATGGCACATCGAATTGAGGTTATTATTCAAGGGAACATTCAGCAACACTAATTACTAACTCCAAACTCTGACGTTTTGTACTTTCTATAATAATAATAATAATAATAATAATAATAATAAAGATCACTTTTTGAAAAAAAAAAAAAAAATTCTTTTTAAATTAAGAAAAAAGCTGAAAGTTGAAATTTCTGCTGGTGCTCCAATATATTTGAACCTTTTTTTAAACATCATTATGTATAAGATGCTCTATTATCCACTATTCAGCATTAATCTAAATACAGTAAATTGTTTCCTGACTCTTAGAGATCATAAAAGATGCCGAGGAAAGCATACCGCTAATCACTCTCGGTTTTGGGGTAAAATTAACAAAAAAAAAAAAAAAAAAAAAATGAATTTACCAAGGTGGCCCAAAATTTTTGCACAACAGTTTCTCTTTCGACGGGGGACGCAGGTTCTAATCCTCCTCCCGGAGAGCGCATATTCTTCTTTAATAAAACTTTTCGAAAATAAATAAATATACTGGTTAATAAATAAACAGAGTGTCTATTCAAATATGGATATCCACTAAAAAAAAGGTTTACAGTGATAAAATCTGACGGATTAATAAATAAAAACTTCATTACATATATATCAGGCACGTGCCGTCAGTAATTACTCAGGGTAGGCCGCTTGTAACCTTTCTGTAGTAAATCTACAAAAAAATCAAATATTTTGCATTTTTCTGCATAATAATCAGAGTAACCTTCATAATTTTGTTGGATTAGGTGCATATTGTACCACAGAAGGAAAATGTAGGTGTTGATCTGTTTTATTCAGGGTAGGTACTGCCTACCTTACTTACCTAGACGGCACGTTCCTGATATATATATATATATATATATGTGTGTGTGTGTGTGTGTGTGTGTGTAATCTTATTAGTTTACAAGTTATATTTAATGGATACAGGTGTTTGAGTAGACGCCTCTGGTTTTTAAACAGTGTAAATCTACATCTATCAGCCTATGTATTTTAGAGTTTTAACGAAGAAAAAGGTTCTTAAGAGAAAAAGAGTGAGAGTGAGAGAGAATCTATATAATGAGTACATTACAGCTGATTTTATGAACAATAAGGAGCAAAGTAAATCGGAAAGACACTTCTAAGATTTCACTAACATTGTACAAAAGATAAGAATTTTTTGCATTGGCCTACTGCAAGAATAAATTCGCAGATAAACAATGAATAAAAGATTAACCTGCGATTGTCTTCAAACAAAACGTCAATTTATCTCTTTTAATTAGCTTTACTGATTGAAGTAGACAATTCAATTGTTTCCTTAACAATGTGACTTTATTTAGAACTATATATATATATATATATATATATATATATATATAGTTAAGCAAATAAATTACAAGATGGAAAACTGTCATTCATTTGTTCACTGTTATACTGATTTGTATATTTTAAATATTAAGTTAGAATTATTCGCTTCCACTGAATAAACGTGTATTTTCTAAGGAAACGTGAATATTTTCAAGAACTGACTGAATTTACCATAGATTATTATATATTTTATTGTTATACGTTTATGTCCCAGGTAACGCTAAAAAAGTGGTATACCCTGGAGAAAAAATGTCCCCAAATTGCTAAAAAAAATTTTAACGTGTAAATATTTCTGTTAAAATTAAAGAGGGAAGACCAAAGTATTTTTTGAATATTTTTTCAGATTTTTTCATCCTTCCTATAAATTTTTAAAATTGTATTTAAATATCTCGTTTTTCTTGAATAAAAAAAAATTAGTAAAATTGATTTATCGACATTTCTGCCCTGAATTTGTAAACAAAAAATCAAAATTAGTTCAAAAATCAATTAAAATTCAGTTACACCTTTTTTTATGTTATCTTAGGAAATTTAGAATGATTAAAATATACTTAATGTAATTTGAAAGAAACATTACTTACTTTTTTAGCAGAAAATTTTTTAATAGAGATATTTCCAACCGTGGTGCTTGCGCGTGTGCGTGATTGAAGGGTGTTAAAGGGACGGGTGTCAATATATTGACAACTTACGTCAAGGGAATTTATCCTACGGTAGCGCAGAAGTGATGTAATTCGTTCTAATTTTAAGTGAACCTGGTTAGTAAATTAAAAAAAAAAAATAACTTTCAATTTTTTTTTTTTAACCTTACGATTGAAAAATAAATTTCTGCACTGAAAATAACATTTAAATTGCGAAAAAAAAATCAAATTTTACAAGTAAAAATAAAACAGTAATAACATTTTTTTAAATTGAGTTATACATATTTTATTTATTAATAAAATTAATATTGAAATGTTATGCAATCGATTTCAAATTTTGCTTTGTTGTTAACTAAATGAATGCAAAGTAATTTCTGAAGTAAAAAGAACTTCCTTCTATCTAGGGAATCAACTCTACCTCACGTAACGTTATTTCAAAGCTGTGCATTCATACTTTCGTTGGAGACGATTTTAAATACAATTTTAGAATATTAAAAAATTATTTAAAAAATATCAACGGTTGTCAGATTTTAATAAGCTTTCAAATTTATGATCTATAAGAATTAGAGAATATAATATGTCATTCCCATAAGGTTGCATAAAGAAACTTACTTTTAAAATATATAACAACATTTTGTCATATTGTGTATTTAAAATAGAATAAAAAGAAAAAATTATTGTAAAAATTCATTTTTCCTCAAAATTTTCTTTTTTTTTTTCAGATAAGAATTACCTTAGTATATGTTATTTAGAAAAGTCATAAAAAGCTTTTTTAATTAAATATTGTCTTAGTTTTATTGGGTTTTGTATGTTTACAATTGAGGTAAATGTTTGGACAATTTTGGACATTTTTTCTACTACAAAAATCGATGATTTAGAATCTTCAGAGTCTTGTGCATTTAATAAAAAAAAAATTCTGGTTGCAAAAATAAATTTTTGAAGTTTTCATAAAATTAAGTTCGAGGTGTGTAACATATATAAAAAAAAAATATTTATACCATGACTTTCAAAAAGAAACATTTCTAAAATAATTTCATTCATTTGTGAATAAGTTCTGAAAGTTTCATTAAAATCCAACAAGTAATTGATTTTTGCAAGATTTTCCAAATCAATGTGTTTTTTTCAACTGAAAACAGTGAAAAAAAAATAATGCTAATATTACCTAATTTTTGACCTAAAAAAAAACAAGATTTTCAACCTAAATTTAAAATATGCTGCAAGTGAAAAAAAATTTTTTTTAAATAATTAAAAAATTATACCTTGGTCTTCCCTCTTTAATTCTAACATAAACATTTACACGTTAAAAATTTTTTTATCAATTTGGGGACCTTTTTTCTCCAGGGTATACCACTTTTTTAGCGTTACCTGGGACGTACCTACGTTATACACAAATATTTAAGGAAATGCTGTGTTTATAATAAACAGTAAATGCTCTGTTTATATATAGTTTATGACAAACAGTATTATTAATTAATAACATTTACCGGCCTGAACAGAGGACGTATATTTTCTATAAGGTTTCGAACGTTCAGGCTGCTAAATGTTACTGTTTGTCATAAACTAAAAACAGAGCATCTACTTAAATATTTGTGTATAAATAACGTTTAACAATAAAAAAAAATATATTTTAAAATATTTGTCGGTCTTCTTAGTACATTTCGTAGATAGTTTATTCTATATTTAATTTTTAATAATTTGAAAACCTTTTAGAAGTTCTAATTTTAAATTATTCACCAGCAGTTTTCTACGGTTTTATTGTTTTTCATTAAAATTAATGCAAGCTATAAAATAGCAATAAAATACCGTATTACTCGGTTATGTCAAAAGTCACTTTTCATTTTAAAGTGCATTTAAATATGGACATCTGTAGATACCTTGGAGAAGAGATCGTTAACTTAATTGCAGTTCCTTCATTGCTCCAAAAGCTGTTGATGCTTTAAGCTGGAAAATCTCGCAGAATTAAAAGTAATTTTTTTCTCGATACGAGATATACCTTTTTCATCCGTTTCCATGATACAGTGCAGTATAGACCACAATACCAAATTGTATACCGGAATATAATAGTAATGGCAAAGCGTAACGGTCGTGCGAACTAAGGAATTAACGAAGGAAGGGAGGGCACGGTTTTCTTTTTTGAATTTTCTGATGGATCTCAATTCTTAAGTTAATGATGTAATAAGCTCATGGCAAGTTCTACGACAATAAAATATCCGCAGAAAATTCGCATTGCTTAATATTTGAACTTAACAAATTTTAAAAAAATATTACAATAACAATCATGGAAAGATTTGAAATTGATAACTTTATCCATTTCACTGAAACAGACATAAACACTTCTATCTTATTTTCTTTCTTTTTTTTCTTTCTGAAACCAAGTAACGTCTTTGATATGTTTTTCCTCTTACTTAAAATGGAATTAGTTCATTATTTATTAGGTATTGGCAGGAGACATTAAACACGTCTATCTTAGTTAATCTAACAACCAACAATAAATAATAAAGTAATCAATAATAATAAAGTAATCAATAATAATTAATGAATAAAAAAGTTAATAAACAACACTATGAAATAGCCACAAAACTGCATTCAGGTTCACAATTAATTCCACTCAATAACCCGGAGAATAATTTGAAACATAACCGTTACCGCCCACCCAAATTACCGTCAGAATAATACAATAAACTTACCCATAATGCACCACTGTCTAGCATATGACAATAGTAGAGTCAAAACACAACGCACGTGGCCTGACGATTGCGTTTGAGTATGAAACAGACTGTCGCCGCTGGATATTGACTTTAATGTCCACTTTTATATTTACGCTCCTTCCCTGATATTGAGCACCTTAACCAATATATATATATATAAAGCATACCATAAAATTATGTTTGTCATATATATTCACGCTTTTAAATTTAGATAAATTTAGAATCTGCAATGTAATTGGTCCTGATCCGGCATCTCAGCTTCAGTCACTTTCTGTACCTTTTCTATAAATACTTTCATGATAATTTTTCTGATGAACTTTCAACTATGGTACCTAGACTTTGTTCATTTAAACGCAGTACGGTACAAGATTGGCTGCAAGGTCTCATGTTTTTACAGTGTAAAAGGTTATATGTAACCATAAGTTCTATGCTAAAAGTTTCTTCTATCGCACTTTTCGCTTGTGGAATTCTCTTCCGGTTTCTTGCTTACCAGTCAACTTTGATCTTCATAAATTTAAATGCAATGTCAATCGTTATCTCCTGTCTTCTTCATTCTTTCTTTTTTATTGTTCTCTTTCTCATACTCAGTAGCCGCTTGTGTTTTTGTGGCGTTATTGCCTCGCTATCGGGTGAAATGATTAAACAATAAAGAAAATAATCATAGCATTGATTTTTCCCTTTTTTTATAAGTAAGATTTTAATCTTCAAATCAATATTAAATGACATGACACATATACATTGACTTTTCTTCTTTATTTAGAATATAGCAAAGATAATAACCGTAGCATTGATTTTTACTATTAGTAAGATTCTAATCTTTTTATTTGGATTAAATAACACACCTTCATTAATCTATTTCCGAAGTCTTTTTCTCACTTATAAATTCTTATTAGTTTTTACCAACAACCACAACATCGAGTTGACTATATATAAGAATCTAATATTTTTATTGGGATTAAATAACGCATTTACATTGAATTTTCTTAAAGCTTTTTTCTCATTTCATATTCAATAAAAATGACAACTTTGCATTTATTTTAATGTAGGATTTTTCCTCTACATTTTCATTAAATAACACATTTTCTAAGACCGATTCTATTCATATGGTATTTTATAAACTCAAAATTTAACTGATATTACTATTATTATTTTAATCTTTGTATTGTTATTAAATAAGAGATATTTATCAGTCTTTTCTCAAAATGTTTTTCCTTATATAAAATTTAACAGATAACAGATGCCGCATTGATCTTTCTCTAGCATTTCAGTGTTTGTAGTGATATTAAATGACATATGCATTGGCATTTCTCTATTTTCTTCTTCATTCGGCATTTAAACATCAAAAATCCTTCCAAAAGCTAAACGAAATATGAAGAAACAGGAAAATTTCATTAGAAACAAAGAAAAGATTACTGAACTGTTATATAATATCAATTTGCCTATATGTTATTGAATGTAGGACAATTGTCACATAGATGAAGAGGTGGCAACAGAGATGTGGTTCTACAGTAGGATACTGAGAATACCATGAACAGAGCATGGGAGCAACAAAGAACTTTTAAGGAAAATGAAAACAAAAAATATATTATTTTTTAATAAATAACGCTGTTGTTATCATTATTAACTGTGAAAAAAGACCGAGAAAAACAAACAGTGAATATAGCAATAAAAATGAAATTCTTCTTTTTGTGCCATGTCCTTTCAGGGCATGGATTATCATAGTTCTCCACAGCTTCCTATCTTTTGTAGCTCTAAACAATATTTATCTCCTTACTACCATTCGCAGTCCGTATTCTGCCATCCATTTGCACATAGGTATGTGTTCAATATGTGATCAAATTCCTAACCTTTGTAACTCTAAGCAATGTTTATCTCTTTACTATAACTTCCAGTCCACATTCTGCTATTTATTTGCACAAGTCTGTCATGTTACTTTATATTTCCCTCTGCCTCTTGTCTTCACTATGTCCTGTGAGTACCAAATTCTCCAAACCCTCTTTCCTCATTATGCGTCCCAGAATTTTTTGTTTTATGTTTTCATTTTCCTTAAAACTTTCTTGTTCATGTTCTGTCCATAGTATTCTCAGTATCCTACTGTCGAACCACATTTCTGTCACCTCCTCTTCATTTGTGAAGAAATCGTCTAGCATTCACTGCTACATAGGAGGATGGATATAAGAAGTTCCGCACTCTTTTCTTTGTTTTTAACACAATTTTCCTGTTTCTTAATACTTTGTTTAGCTGTCAGAAGGCATGTTTAATTATTTCAATGCACCTTCAGATTTCTTGATCTCATTAATTAATGTTTTTTAAATTAGTTAAGATAATTAGAAGACTATTTCTTTTGCATATCTAGTCAAATAGTCCTTTCATTTGCTGATTAGCTGTGACAATTTTGACAAAATTTCGTAGTTCTTATGTAATATTGCTTTGTTTACTATCACCCACTCACTTTCTCCTATGCTTTCTCTTTTTTTTTAATTTTCTTCTTTTTAATATTCTCTCTTTCCTCTCTTTCTTCTTTTCTCTCTTTCTCTATCTTATTTTCTCTTCTTAACTCTTTTCTTCTTTTTCTATTTCTCGCTCTCTAATCTTTTCTCTATTTCTATTTCTCTTTCTTTCTCTATTTCATTGCTCCTTTTTCCTGTATCTTCTTTGCCCTATTATCTTTCATCTTTTTTCTATTTCTTGCTATCTCCCTTTTCCATTTTTTCTTCGTTTCTCTTTTTTTCTCTCTCTTATCCTTTCTCTATTTCTCTTTCTTCTCTCTCTTTATTCTATTCGGTATTTTTATTTATCTCTCTCACCTTTTATCTATTTTGCCTCTTCCTTCTCTTCTTTTCTCTCTTTCTTCCTTTCTGTCTTTCTTTTTCTTCTTTTCTATTTTTCTTTCTATTTTACATTCCTTTTCCATAGTTTTCTTTTCTCTATTTCTCTCTCTCTCTCTCTCTCTCTCCTCTTTTCTCTCTTTCTTATCTTGACTTCCTCTATTTCTCTCTCCCATTCTGCTTTTCATTTCTCTTTCTTCTTTTCTCTACGTTTCCCTCGCTTCTCCTTGCTGTATTTCCATTTCTTTCTTTCTTTCTTTCTTTCTTTCTTTCTTTCTGTTTGTTTCTTCTTTTTGCTATTTTTTTATTTTTATTTTATTCTCTTTTTTCTAGTTTCTTTTCTTTTCTCTTCTTCTCCCTCTCTCTTTTCACATTTTATCTATTTCTCTTTCTTTCTCCATTCTTCTCTTTCTTCATGATCACACTCCATCGAACCTCTCATTCATCTCTTCTGCTTCTTTAATTTAACTTCTTGACAGACATTGCTTCAGCTCTTTTTTATTCATTATCTTTCTAATTTATATAATAAATAGGAGTGTATTTTAATTAAACGCTTCAAGCAAACAATCAAAAAGTATTAAAAAGTACCCAAGCATAAATCTGCATAAAAATTATTGCAAGTATTGCCTTGCAAAATTATGAGGTCTGTTTGGGATGTACCCAGCCATTTTGAATATCTTTAGAACAGGTTTTTCAGCTCTGATGTAAATTGGCAATAAAAGGGGACCTTACAGTGCATGTATAAACAGACACCCTCCAATGGGGCAATTAAGTTCTTTTTTTTTAATCATTAATCAATAAAGCCACTAAGATGTAAGGAGCTACTGAGTATTAGAGAATATGAGAAAAAGTAAACATTATTAAGGAGAAAGAACAGGAATTAAGGAGACAGAAGATAACTAATGACATTGCATTTAAATTTTTGAAGATCAAAGTTGACTGGAAAGCAAAAAAGACGGAAGAGAGTCCCACACGCGAGAAGTAAGAGGGGAGAAATTGTTAGCATAGAACTTACAGTTAGATCTAGCAATGTCAACTGTAAAATAATGAGACATGTAGTGGACCCCCTGGAGGAGGCGCGATATAATATGGCCTGTACGCCCCCAAATAAGCATGAATCACAAGAGGCCCACTAACATTTTAGATTAAAGACGTGAAATCTGACAAGTGAAACAAAAATGGACATTAGAATGAGGATATTTAAAATTAATACAAAATTTATTTTTGTCATATATAAAAGTAGTGTTTTAATTGCAGGAACATGAACAAACAATGAATCAAGTAATGGATGCAGAATAAAGTAAATTGAAGAATATTGACCGACCAAAAGATCTAGATAATATAACTGTGACTAAATGTTAAAAGTAGAGTCTATGTAAGTTAAGGTGGCATGTAAGTCCACAGTTCGAAAGTTCAGCTCAAATGTCCAGCGAAAGTGTTGAAAAGTTGCTGATTAAGTCCAGTGATGAACCTTCCGTAGTATTTTAACCGAAGTGTACAGAATAGGTTATTTGATGTCTGGACGATATATCCAAAGAGAAGAAAGTTCAATTTAAATGTCCAGTGCTCGCGTTGTGTAGTTGCTGGTTAAGTCAAATGGCGAACCTTCCGTAGTATTTTAATCGAAGTATACAGAGTAGGTTGTTTGAATATGGACGATATGCATGCAGCAGTTTCCTCATTGCAGATTCTTCTTTGGATTTTATCAAGAATCTCTAAATGTACTAGATCAGATGTGGTAGCAATATTCTATGTATGGATGAATGGCCGACTTATAAAGGCGTAAGTTTAGTTTCTAAACGTAAGTTGAGATGCTAGGTCAGGACCAATAGTACAATTACCTAATTGCAGTCTGGCATATAGAACATAAATGAATAGAATCGTCCATTTATGTAAATAAGCGGAGTTAAGCAGAGTTGAGATGAGTTAGTACTAAGTCATTTACTAGGTGTACCTTCGTGTAGTAAACCTCCTATTCATTACTTACCTACGAATTCTTCCTTATTTTTTTCTCTATTATCTCCAAAACATGAGACACAACATAGTCACAGGAAGAGCAGCAAAATTTTATCCGACGTTTTTGGTAAAGCATTCTGAGAATTACTCCAGCATGTGTGTTAGGACACCTGCTAGGTGGTGTTGTAATCAGAACTATATAAGGAAGTACATAAATCTCCCTCTTTCAGTTTTTGCTCCCTCGAAACAGGATGCGGTAGATAGTAAACTCTTCATCACAATTCTTAAACAATGGCATCTGTTATAAAGTAGCACTTCCCTCTATAAACTGGCAACTCTATTTGTAAATATGCATCCGTTAAAATTCAACCTATATGCAGATTAACAAGTTTTGTATTAGGTTGGTGCAAAAATAATGACGTAATAATGTCGTTTTTTGACGTATTTTTAACGTCAAAAAACGACATTATTACGTCATTATTTTTGCACCAACCTAATATTTGAAAATGTCTTCTCGCATGAATATGTGATGTCAAATGCTGAAATTAATTGTCAGGCAAAATAATTTAAAGCAGAATATCCTTTATCAGCGTGGCATTTGTAAAAGTTAATTAAACTTTTCTTTTTGTATTTGCCTTTCAGAATGTTATTGGAATGCAAGATCACTTCTAATTATAGACCCGATGGCAGAAATACCTCCCACATGTTAAGACATCAGTGGTAATGGTAATGGCGTCTTCATCTAGCTAATGTCTTACCATTATGTGGGAGGTATTTCTGACGCACCCTGTATAAACAAAAGGCATTTTTAACGTTTTATTCATAATAATATTAAAGAAAAAAAAATATACACAATTATATCAGAATATGAACATGTTACATATGATCTGTTAGTTGGAAGAGATATCACAGTGAGCTGGGTTTGGCTTAGGTCCTATAATTTGTTCACTCATGGCCTAGACCAGGTATAGGCAACCTTTTTCGAACATTGGGCAGCATGAAATATAGTTCATAATAATTCAAGCCACATTACTAAAAAAATTCAAGCTGTTTGTTTTTATTGACGGTAGCAGAGCTATGGAATTTGAAAGGTTGAATGTTTTTGTGTGTATTTTTAGGTGTGTGCGTGTTCACATATGATAAACAAAGAAGCATGCAAATACTTGGGTTTCTGCTACGGACCGTTTATTATTTTTATGGTGACTGTAGTGAAACAAAGTACTCAATGACTCTTCTTGGGTATGTCCGTTTTCTTCTTTTTCTTTTTTTTTTGTTCAGAAGTAAGTTAGGGTAAGTAAGGATAAGAATAGTCAAAATGACCAATTTACTTCATGAGTAGAGCTGCAAGGTATGTCCGAACAATGTCGTTGGAAAGTGGAAAGAGACAAAGTTTCTGTCTTTTCTGGAAATGAGGTTATAAAATCGCACAGGTGACCAAAAACCTCTTTCGGTTCCTTTATTAATTGCATCATGGGAAAATAAATTTCTTTTTTATTCTTTCTTTATTATTATTTTATTTATTGGTTTTATTCCATTTTCCCAGAAAATCTTGCACGTAAGCATCTGCCACAGAAATGGAGAAAATTCGATTTTGTTTTCTTTGTTCTCGAGTTCATTATATTCACTTACGCGCAAATACCCTTGGGAAAGGTATGAATCCTTCTATTCTCCCCCAGCTATGGGTTAAATAGCAGGACAGACTGGGTTCTTTAGCCTTGTTTGGTAACAAGTCTATTACAGAAAGAAATGGCAACCTACTGCGGGAAAAATCTTGTGCCTCATCAGTCATGTATCAAAAGATACATGATCATCCAAGTGTGTGGCATCTGATTGATGCAAACACATATTTTTTTAAAAAGTATATTTTCTAGAGAAAAAAGTATGAATGTTTCTGTTTCTACAGCAAATGAACTTTACACATATGATTTTCCTTGGTGAAAATCATCAATGATGAAAAAGTTATGATTGACAAAAGATTACAAAATTCAAGGAACATTGTATTTAATCATTGTTTATATATGTAGTTATACATGAGAGAATGTGTAAGTGAACAAGTGAGAATGAAATGAAACCAACAAAATTTTAATAAACATTATTTTCCTCATGTAATTTTGCATGCCATTCAGAAAGTGAATCGGGATGCATGGATGCTTTAGACAATTAGAATTTGGTTCAGAAAATGTATTTTCTAACCAATCAGTTTTCCTTGTGCTGTACTACTTTTGTGATATACTTTACCATTATAAAAAGAACTCTAATTTGAAAATATGAGTTAGTTCTAGTTCAAATAATTCACATTTCCATATCTGCACCTGTTCTTTCTTACCAAATTGAAATATAAAATCTTTTTTGCTGCCTACTGCAATTCCTTTCATCTTGGTTTTCTCAAACTGCTAACAAAGTGCCAAGTAATACTTGACCTTTGAGTAAACTCTAATATAATCCACATCCATCATGACTTGACCTACTAGTGAACTCTCAACAACTCATCAGTGGATCTACACTAGCTAAAATATTACATTTTCTTTTTGATATCCTGTGTCTCTTCAGGATATGGGTGATCATTGTTCTACCCAACTTTTTGTCTTAGTCATTATCAATGATTTTAGCGACTTTACTGATAATAATAATAAATAAATAATTCCAATCATTTTAAATTCGGTTTAGAATACAGCAAAGTATTTTGCTCATTGGAAATATTAAATTTAATTTTTTAGCTTTGAATTAAAACTAAAATAAATACTCCAACAAAAATTGTTCATTTTTAAAATGCATTTTAAACCTGAGGTATCACTTTTCTTTGGAGGTACCTAAATAATAATAATAATAATAATAATAATAATAATAATATCAAATCTGTCGTTGGCGACGGAAAATTGAACATTTGTGGAGAGTCACTTGTGCCATGCTCCGAAGTTGTAAGAAATGGTAAATGTAGCATCTTTGAATGATACTTTTCCTTTAGTTTGATATGATTGTAAATCCTAATGTCTCAAGTTAATTCCTTGCTTTTCAGTCCCCTTTTCTCTTCTCTAATAATTTTTTTTTTTTTTTTTTTTTTTTTTAACTTGTATTTCAAGTTTTAATCCACACCCCAGACCTTAAGCGGACACCCGTGTCCATTTTTTTTTTTTTTTTACCCTAGTCATCCCATATCTCTGTCGGTGCGTGTATATGTACATGTTTGCTAATCTCTCTCTCTCTCTATATATATATATATATATATATATCTATATATATATATATATATATATATATATATATATATATATATATATATATTTATATATACATTGTATGTACATGTAGATATGTCCACACTGACAGGGATCATACTGTATTATATCTGTGTTTTCTGGGGTTTTTTTTTGTTTTTTTTTTTTTTCATGGCTACAGGTGTAATTTTCCTACAATGCTCTGCCCTTTGTCTATCATCTCTTTGAGTGAATATTCTAAAACATATCTTTCAGCGGCAAGTAGGTTGAGAGATGACCGGAAAAGTATAACTTTTATTCCCTTGCTCCTACCCCTCTGTTTAATGAATTCTTCGATATTCCCCCTACCAAACTGTCATATAAGTCCAGCCTACCCCATAAAATTTGATAAGTATCTGTCGTTGGCGACGGAAAATTGAACATTTGTGGAGAGTCACTTGTGCCATGCTCCGAAGTTGTAAGAAATGGTAAATGTAGCATCTTTGAATGATACTTTTCCTTTAGTTTGATATGATTGTAAATCCTAATGTCTCAAGTTAATTCCTTGCTTTTCAGTCCCCTTTTCTCTTCTCTAATAATTTTTTTTTTTTAACTTGTATTTCAAGTTTTAATCCACACCCCAGACCTTAAGCGGACACCCGTGTCCATTTTTTTTTTTTATGCCTATATACTGAAATTATATACTAATTATCCCACTTGGAGGTGTCTCTCGGACTTATACTAAGTTAAAACTTAGTATTATCTACCCAACTGAATACCATACACTGTTATGAACTTTTAACTTCGATATATTAATAAACCCACTATCTCAAATCTGGTCTTGCTCTTTGACCTTCTTCAAGTCTCGTCCTAAAGCTGGTAATCTGAACAAAATTACCCCTTGGCGGTCAAGGTTAAAACGCATCTCTACCAATTTCAATGAATACGAAAAATATCTCATACCGGATCGGCCGTCAACCGGGACAACAAGGGCCGCGTCCCTCAGAGAGGAACCAGTCTGAGGTCGAAAAGTCTGTCACTGGAACAAACTCTTCCACACACGAAGAGACACTAGGTCACCAAACCCGGATTATCGCCAACCTTGGACCAAGTGTCTCAATGCCAAATCGACTAGTAAAAATGAAACGAACGAAATGGAGCCGCGAAGAGTATCGACAAGTTATGACATCCTTCTTCACTGCACTCGAAAACCCAGCAAAGAACACCACCAATCAAACATACCAAATATGGAGAAATATGGTGGGAAATGATATAAGACCTAACCTCAATCCAAACATGCTTGCCAATGTCCGCAGAGATATCATGCGAAACAACAGACTCTCAAAGGCAGAAATAGATAAGATAAAATTAGATATAAGGCAAAATACTATGACCCATCACTCAAACTCTGTTGAGACGAATGTTGAAATAAAGAATGCGACAGAGGATGAGGTGGACGCTAAAGCGAATGAAATACGAAATCATCTCCCAGGAAATGAAACCGAAGATTCTGCCTTAGACACAACCTCTAGTTTTCCAGAAATTGTCACTGAAGATGACTCCAGGTACATTAATTTAGAATTCCTTGAAAACCACGAAGCTGAAATCACCGAAGCGAAAAATGACGTCATCCAAGTACTCAGCAGAGTAACTTTCATACAATTGTCAGACAGAGACCAGCTCCCGAAAATCCATATGACAAATCCCAACAAGCACATCGTGAAAATATACAATGCTGCACTGGAAACACTGTTAACAGATAAACCACCGGGAAACATAACAGAAGTTAACAACGTCATATACGCAACAGCTCTAGCAGCGACTCGGAAGCTTGGTGTCAAGACAATAAATAGAATTAACAGACATAGAGAACCAGCTTGGAAAACCAAACTGATACGAGAAATAAAACAAATCAGATGTGAGCTGTCTATATTAGATGAGCTCACCAGAAACCCTAATATTTCCACACGTAAATCCAAAAAGATCAAACGGAAATATAGCATTAAATCCCTAATTGATATTCCATCGATCAAGGAAATGCTGAAACAGAAACTTCAGCTAAAAGCACAGAAAACAAGACGATACGAGAAACGTTGTAGATTCTATCGCCAAAATAAAACATTCCGAACAGATCTTAAGAAATTTTACAGGGAAATTGGAAAAACGCCTATACATGTCGAAACGCCACCATCGATTGATAATGTACAGACATTTTGGGAAAATATTTGGAGCAACCCAAAGGAATGTAACCCAAATGCAGAATGGATACGGCGTGAAGAAGAACGACTGCTGGATACACCTCTGCAAGAATGGGTAAATATATCCACAGATGATGTTAGGCAAGCACTAACTAAATCCCAAAAATGGAAATCCCCAGGAAATGACAAGGTGCCCAATTTCTGGCTGTATCATCTCTCATCTATCCATGGCATACTTGCAAAAACATTATCAACGCTTGTAAATAACCCCAATAAAATCCCGGAATGGGTTACTGAAGGTATTACATACCTCATACCAAAAACAAATGAAACAGACGACCCGAAGAATTATAGACCGATAACATGTCTTTCCACAACGTATAAGTTGATCACGTCTGTACTGACGAACCGTACTTACTCCTTCTTCGAAACAAACAGCATTCTCCCGCTGGAACAGAAGGGATGCAGTAGAGGTTCATATGGCTGCAAAGATCAACTTCTGATAAATAAAATGATCCTGGAAAATTGCAGGAGACGACGCAGAAATCTCAGTGCAGCGTGGATTGATTATCGTAAAGCCTTTGATAGTGTTCCACATTCTTGGATCCTTAAGGCTCTGGAAATGTACAAAGTCTCCCCTGTGGTATTAAACTTTCTTAAGCACAGCATGGGGATGTGGAACACAAAACTATACCTTAGGCACACCGGGGGCACTGCTATATCCAACCGTCTGAATATCCGACGTGGAATTTTTCAAGGAGACTCTCTGTCACCCCTTCTGTTTTGTTTATCCTTAACCCCTCTTACACATGAACTGAACGACAGTAGCTATGGTTACAAAATAAATAAGAAAATTTTCAATCACCTACTATACATGGATGATCTCAAACTCTTTGCCAAAGACGACAATGAGTTGAAAGGCCTCCTCAATATTGTAAAATACTTTAGTGACGACATAGGTATGGACTTCGGATTAGATAAATGTGCAAAAATAACATTCAAGAAAGGTAGAATTACAGAAACACCCTCAATAGATTTAGATTTTGTCACAAAGATTAGGGAATTGGAGCATGAAGAAGCTTATAAGTACCTAGGAATTAGCGAAGGAGATGGCATACAACACACCCAAATGAAAGAAAAAATAAGAAAAGAGTACTACAGGCGTGTACGTCTGATACTAAATACTGAACTAAACTCAAAAAATAGAATATCAGCTATAAACACATTGGCTGTCCCAGTGGTGCATTACAGCTTTAATGTCCTTAACTGGACCATAGCTGAAATTAAGCGAATGGACGCCAAAACGAGAAAGCTTCTCACTTGCTATCGCATGCATCATCCCAAAGCTGATGTTGATCGTCTGTATGTGCCCAGATCCGAAGGAGGCAGAGGATTAGTTCAACTAGAACTGTCCTACAAAACTACAACAATTGGCCTCCAAAGATACTTGGAAACTACAGAAGACTGGATGATGGTATGCGTCAAGGAACATGAAAGTAGTAAGTGTCTTTACTCCGTAATGAAAGAAGCTAACAAATTCAAACTGGAGCTTCAAATGGGCGTAGAGATGCAACTACAGCACAATACACCGGCTGAAACTGCAAAATACTTGAAAAAGACAGCAAAGACGAATGCAACCGACCAGATACAGAAGCGATGGCAAGATAAACCGCTTCATGGCCAATACTCTGCCCGTATCAAACAACCTGATGTAGACAAAACCCGTACCCATCAGTGGCTACGCAGTGCAGGGTTGAAAGCGGAAACTGAAGGTTTTATCCTTGCTGCGCAGGACCAATGCTTGCTAACTAGGAATTATCAAGCACATACTAAAATATTGTGTCAGCCCAAAATGCAGATTCTGTGATAAATATCCAGAAACGATTGATCATCTTGTATCAGGTTGCACGATGTTGGCACCCACTGAATATAAAACCCGACATGACAGAGTGGGCCAATATCTGCACTGGAAAATCTGCAACTTCTACGGGAAGGAAACTGAAAGAAACTGGTACCAACACCACCCAGACCCAGTTACGGAGATAGGACCTGTTACAATTCTATGGGACTACACAATTCACACTGACAGAACAATCAAGGCCAACCGACCAGATATTGTTATTAAAGACCACAAACAAAAACGGTGCCTCCTTATTGATATGGCAGTCCCTGCTGACTGCAATGTATCTTTGAAGATATTCAAAAAGCTGTCAAAATACAAGGACCTTGAAATAGAGGTCTCGAAAATGTGGCATATGGGAACATCAACAATCCCTGTTGTAGTTGGAGCCCTAGGACTGGTTGGAAAAGACTGCAGTAGACTAATTGCAGGGATTCCTGGAAGCCCATGCCTCAAGGAGATACAAAAAATTGTTCTGACAAGTACAGCCCACACTTTACGAAGGGCTCTATCTATGTAACTTTTTTTTTTTTTTTTTTTTTTTTTGTCAGTGAAAAGTGTCATGATGCCATTTCTAACCTTAGGTCCCTGGGTGGGACCCGGAAAGAAATGTGTAAACGCCAGAAAGCAAAGAAAATAAAAATAATAATAATAATATTAACCTGTAATGTAGGTTCTGTGATGAATATCCAGAAACAATTTGACTATATTAATAAGAAATTTTATTCAGTAAAAAGGAAGCCAACAAATACAAAAAGTAATTTCAAGCTGGTGAAGAAGTACAAATAGACCATAAGAAACTTACTGAAGCAGAAAAGAACCTAAAAAGAAAACAAAAGCAAATGCAATGTACCAAATGTAGAAATGATGGTAAGATAAGCCTGTTCATGGTCAATACTCTGCCTGTATCAAATAAGATGATGTAGCCAACCCCTGCAACCATCAGTGGTTACATAGTGCAGGGTGAAAAACTGAAACTGAAGGTTTTATTATTGCTACACAGGACGAATGCTTGCTAACTAGAAATTAACAAGCATGCATATTGAAAAACTGTGTTAATCCCTAATCCAAATTCTGTTATAAATATCCAGAAACAATTGATCATCTTGTATCAGGTTGCACAGTGTTAGCACCAACTGAATATAAAACATGGAATAATAGAGCGGACAAATATCTGCATTGGAAAATCTGCCATTTTTATGGGAAGGAAACTGGTATGAACATCACCCAGATGCAGTTACAGAGATAAGATCTGTAACAATTTTATGGGACTTTACAATACATACAGAAAGATCAAAATTAAATTCAATCACCCAGACATTGTGATCAAGGACCACAAGAACAGAATGTGCTTTCTTATTGACATAGGAGTCTCTGCAGAATGTATGGTATCTCCTAGAAGGGATTCTTGGTAGCCGATGCCTTAAGTACAGCTCACACATTATGAAGAGTTTTATCTATGTAAAATGTATGTGATCTTGGTTTTTTTTTTATTTTTTTTTTTTTTAAGAAAATGATCTCTGGAAATTGTCTTAAAGTCATTTTGGACCTTAGTTCTCTGGTTGGAACCTGGAAGGAAATGTGTATACAACAGAAATCAGAGGAAACAATAATAATAATAATAATAATGTACATCATAATATATAGTAATAATATATATGATAAATAATAATAATAATAATGTACATCATAATAAATAATAACAATCTATTGCAGTCCTAGATAATTGTAAGATGTATACATGAAATAAACTTTGGAATATTAGAATTTATCATAACTACATTTGTTTTTTACAGATCTTTAGTCTAAAGATTATTTCATGTGTACATTTAAACACTCACAACAATTCCCCTATATTGTTAATAAAAGAAGAATCTGCAATGTTATCAGTCCTGACCTGACATCTTGCCTTAGGTCACTTTCCTACCACCATAGCATAACTTCCCTGTGCCTTTTTTATAAATGTTTTCATAATTCTGATGAACTCTCAACTCTGGAATCTTGACTTTATGAACTTAACACACTGGCAGTTAGGTCTCATCTTTTTACTGATAAAATTACTAAGTGTATGCATAAGTTCTCTTCTAATGTTTTCTTCTCTTTCTCATGTTTCACCTGTGGAACTCTCATCCAAATTCTTGCTTTCCTATTGACTACAATTTTCAAAAATTTAAATGCAACGTCAGTCATCATCTACTGAATTCTGTTCTTTTTATTGTCTTCTCTTCAGCAATATTTTGTTTTCACAGTTTCTTCTGTTTTCTGTAACTCCTTGCATCTTAGTTGTATTGTTTGGAGGATATTTTTTTAAAAATCGGTGGGTATCAAAAGTATTTTTGTTATTTACTGACTATTGCACCAAAGATTATGTTATCTACACCATTAAAGACAATCTATAACCTTACTATATTAGTAATATTAGTATTATATATTAGTATTTTCATTTTTTCACAGATGGCTACAGTTTATTTCATGTATGCATCTAATGACTATTGCTGTCTCCGCATAACATGAGAAGGATCAAAATATTACCAATAATAACAGTTCAGATATATTCACCAGATTTTCTAAAAACACTGGCATATTTTTCATGATAATAAACAAAATATGAGTATATGAAAGTATACACAGCCACCCACAGCCACATTAATATAGATTGCTACAAATATAAAAGCCAAAAAGTTAGTCTCAGATGGTTTCCTAAATAGATATGAATACTTCTAATGTAAACATATCTATCTCAGTCTATTTATATCTATCTGTTTATTCATCTATTCCAGTTTATTCATTATCTATCTATTATATTCTGTTTTTATCTAGTTATCTATCTGTATAACTATTTATTTATCTCATTCTGTTTTTATCTATCTATATATCTATTTTAGTCTGTTTATATCTATCTATCGATAGTCTGTTCTTTATCTATCTATCTATCTAAATATATTCATATCTAACAGTCTGTTTTTATCTATTTATATATCTATTTTAGTCTGTTTATATCTATCTAACTTTGTTTTTATCTATGTATCTATATATGTATTTTAGTCTGTTTATATCTATCTATGTTTTTATTTATCTACATATCTATCTCAATATATTCATATCTGTCTCTCTATCTATCTATTATAGCCTGTTTTTTTATCTATTTATCTATCTTTCTAATTCTGTTTTTATCTATATATATATATATATTAATTTTAGTCTGTTTATATCTATCTATCTATCTAATCTATCATAGTCTGTTTTTATCTATTTATCTATCTCAGTATGTTTTTATCTATGTATTCATATTAATTTTAGTCTGTTTATATCTATCTATAATCTGTTTTTATCTCTCTCTCTCTCTCTCTCTCTCTCTCTCTCTCTCTATCTATCTACTTTTTTATTTATCTATCTACCTCAATATATTTATATCTATCTACCTATCTATCTATCTATCTATCTATCTATCTTAGTTTGATCATATATATTAATAATAATATTAGGTGGATGCAAAAAAAATGACGTAATAATGTCGTTTTTTGACGTTAAAAAATACACCAAAAAACAACATTATTACGTCATTTTTTTTGCACCAACCTGATACTAATAATATAGTGAAGTAATAGATAATATTTAGATATACATATTAAATAGGCTTTGGGGTAAATGGTTTTTAAAAAGAACAAAGATATTTTTGTAACATTATGATATATAAAAATAATAATAATGAAAATGTCATCATAGAAAGTCTTTTGATTTATTCATGAAATAACCTTTGGATTAAAAACAAAAGTACTTTTGATAGGCTCTAATATTCCAACACTTGTGAGAGCTGTTTACAAAATATATTTTATAAGAAATGTCATTGTTGTAATAATGTCTTTTTATATTGGCAGTGAATCAGCTGCATATTCAAGACAGGCAGTGAAAGCAATGATTGTCCTCCGTTGGCTGATGAGAGATTTTTAACAGTATGATGTCACACAAAAATATCTTGGTGTTAAGTGGTTAAACAAACAGTTGTTCTCATTCACAGGTCAGTATTTTGGAACAATGAAGGTTTTTTGAAAGAATGAATTGCAAGAATACTTTAGACAAAGTAAAATACATTGACTAAAGTCAGTGAATGAAACCTTCAGATAAACAAATAAGACTAACTGATAAGACGTACGTATAAATAATTACATAACATTCACTAGCATGTCAACCATAGTGCAAATGTTTAGCAGGCAGTTTTTAACAATTGTGATGAAGATCTTGAGAATTTTTTACCCTATATAAGTCTTAAGGTCATTCAAGTTCTACCTGTCAGAAAGAGGAATGGCCTAAGATGCAAGCTGCAAATTTGAGGTTTCAAAATTAACCAAATAAAGAAATTTTTTAATAAAGAAAAACAATGTGAAACCAAAATCTAAAGATGCATCAGAATACCAAATTAGTGTGTTGGTTACTTCAATATTAAATGTGTAAGGTTTCTTATGAGGATATTTTACAATACATGAAATAATCGTGGTCAAAGGGTACATGCACAAAATAACAGACCAATTGATTTGCAATGCAAGATAACATTTATTAAACAATATCAACAAAAGGAAAGTTTAAAACAAGAGTTTCTTTTACTAGAATTAAATTGCATACACAATAAAATGTATATGAATATGTTTGAGTGGGACTTACTGTGTAGATGTGTTTTAGTAAGAAGCATCCACATCACTTTTGGCTTCAGTGCGAAAAGTTCATGTCACATAGTTCGAAAAGAGGAAAACCTGGAAGAGATTTACTTTAAGAGTTTGCATTGTTCTTATACTCCCAGAGCTGCTGCTGATAATATTTTTATTAAGAAACAGGAAAATTTCATTATAAACTAAGAAAATAATGAGGACCTGTTATGTAACATCAATCCTATATGACAGTGAATGCTAGATAAGATGAAGAGGAGGCAACTTGAATCAGCATAGATCTGGTTCTACAAAAAGGTGCTAAGAATACCATAGAGAGAACATGTGAGTAACAGGGAAGTTTAAAGGAAATGGAAATGAAAAACACTTATACTTAAAATCAGAAATGGACAATTAATATTTCTGGGATACATAATAAGGAAAAAGTGATTGAAGAATTTGATACTCAAAAGAGATATTGAAAGCAAGAGGAACAGTAAAGAGACAGACATTACTAAGAGCTACAAAGGATAGGAAATTGTGAGAAGCTATGACCGTCAATGCTCTGAAGGGACATGGCATATAATAGAAGAGAAAGAAGAAGAAAGTGAAAATCTAGAATTGTTACTTTATTAAAAACCAACCTGATATATTTTAAATAGAATGATAAAATTCTTTAAGAAATTAATCTGAGAAGCACAAATATTTGGAGAGTTATACAACATACTATTTGTAAAGCTGCGTCCAACTACCTACTGCTTTAGAGACTTTCTTTAAACTAGGTGGACATTTCTGTTTAAGTTTCTTATTTCTTGTTTTTTGTTTTAGCCTTTAATTCATTTATGTTACAATACTTTTCATCATTCAATTTGGTATCAGCACAAATCACTTTGTGAATGATTGCTATAACTTAATAACACACACCAAAATTTATATGCACATTTATTGATATATCATAAAGAAAAGAGTATCACTTGTTAAGTCAGACACAGTTTGAACTTTTGAACCCCCTAAATTGCAAGTCCCAAACTTATTTTCCATTTTTTATTAGCACAGATGATAATCACATAGTTTCTGAGCTGATCACTTAACTGAGTTTAGTATGTCAAGATTCTAAATATATCACATTATTTACATAGAGAAAATAAGTCCCAGTTCAAATTATCTTTATTATGATAAGGATAACATGAAATTCAACACCATTGTCAATTATATTAATATAAAATGACTATTACAATAAAAGTTTAGATAATTCTTATTATTTTTAAAGAGTGCATGTGCTTAAAAATAAAGCTGTGGAAGTTATTTTTTAAAATCCATTCAAAATGACAAAAAGTAAAGATATAGATTCAGAATTTGATATGTGGATCACTGTAAAAGTATTCAAGAACATGAGAAGAAAGATCTTGCCAATAATTATAATTCAAATATATTCATCAGACTTTCTGAAAACACATTTTTCATGATAATTAACAAAATATATGCATATGAAAATATGCATGCACATGCACTATCTATCTATCTATCTATATATATATATATATATATATATATATATATATATATGTATATGTATTAGTGAATATACATAATATCAAAAGTTGATAGCATGACTCAGTGTTTCATGCAGTTCATACAATCTTCAGGTGCAGAGATATACTCTAATATTTACTAATATATACTTATAGCTCTGTTTCATAACATTGAGCACTGGATTTATAACACCTGAGAATAAAATATATTTATACATACATGCAAGTATTTATGCCTGTATGTATAGTTTTTATCATACCCATTCCTCTATATATATATATATATATATATATATATATATATATATATATATATACCCAAGTATAGGATTGGTGTATATGGAATAAATTCCAATAACCAAGAAATACTATTCTTAAAAGAGTGCTCAATACAGAGTAGAGCAAATATATATATATATATATATATATATATATATATATATATATATATATATATATTAATAAATATCCATATTATCCCTCACCGGTAGAACCGGTCTATTTATGTGTATCAACCTACCTACCTATTCACATCTATCTATCTATCTATCTATCTATCTATCTATCTATCTATCTATCTATCTATCTATTTATGTCTGTACATACATATTTATTTATAATATTCACACTTATCTATTTGTTTCAGTCTGTTCATATATATCTATTTAACTACCTATTGATATCTCTGTCTCTCTCTCTCTCTGTCTCTCTCTCTCACTCTCTCTCTCTATATATATATATCAGTCTGTCAAAATGTATCTATCTAACTACCTATTCACATTTATCTATCTAGCTATCTTTATTTTAATCAGTTTGTATCTATCTATCTATCTATCTATCTATCTATCTATCTACCTATTTACTGTTACCCATCTCTGTCTGTCTGTCTCTCCCTCTCTCTCTATATATATCAGCCTGTTCATCTATCTAAATACTTATTCACATCTATCTATCTATCTATCTATCTATCTACACACATATATAGTTTCATTTGTATGTGTGAATATGTTTATTTGTATGTATATTGAAATGAATAAAACTGAGTATATTTTTATTCGCCATTCACATGATTACTCTTTTGTACTTTTCATGTCCAACATTCTCACTACCGTGAAATATTATGACATATTACAAAGCATATAAAACAAATTTTCAAATCTGAAAGCTATTTTAGGAGCCAATCATAAGTGGACAACCTGGTTTGAATTTAGACATAGTGCTATAAAAATTGTTTAATAGTGAATGCTTAAAGAGATTCTGAAGAAAGAATAACACAGGGAATTTTTAAACAATAAGAAAAAAATAGATTTTTATAATTTTGTTATATTAAGTGTTATTTCAAATGTGAATTATTTTAATAAAATGATCACAGTAAGTAATTTGAGAGAGGTTAAAAAGTACAGTTAAATATTATTAGTTGTTACTGAAGAAGAAAAAAAAACAAATGCAATACTCAGAGGCAAGGAGTTATCTAAGCAGAAAAGCCTTGTGAACAAAGGCCTTGAAAATCTCGTCAGATGAGTTTATATAAGTATGAGTTATGTAACAAGATTTATGTAAGTTGTGCTAGATTCTGATGTGATAATGCATATGTGAAGCCTGAAATATATATATATATATATATATATATATATATATATATATATATATATATATATATATATATACACATTATTAATGTTGTTACATAAGGTAGGCATATTTTCTTAATATCAAAAATCACCTATCTGTATATTTGTTTGAGTCTATTCACTTTTATCTATCTCTCCCAGTCATTTAATAACTATCTGTCTATATATTAACTGGTGTGGTGGGAGCCATTTCAGATGTATTTATGTTTCTATGTTAGATTTTTGATGTTAAGAAAATATCCCTACCTTATGTAACAACATTAATAATGTGTATATATATATATATATATATATATATATATATATATATATATATATATATTTTCAGCCTTCACATATGCATTATCACATCAGAATCTAGCACAATCTAGTAAGTTGTGCTAGATTCTGATGTGATAATTCATATGTGAAGCCTGAATATATATATATATATATATATATATATATATATATATATATATATATATATATATATATATATATATATAACATAAAACATTAGGCAGCATATAATTTACATACAAAGAAATAATCACACATAGAATCAATCAGAAATATTAATGCGATTAATGGTGACATCCGTCACTAGAGACATAATATATGCATTAAAATACTGTTAATCCATAGAGTGAAGTGATCCTCGTCGAAACCATTGATGTCTGTAGTTTTCAGTTTATTTGATGTTAAAATGCTAGTACTTACGAATAGTCCTCTATTCATCATCAGGCATGTGTTTTTTTCCTTATAAAATCAAAAATTGAAAACGAAATACTTGTTTGTCGACCGAAAGATGTTTTTTGAATATCTGCTATTAATGACGGTTATGAAAAATCTCGGAACGTGCAAAGACGCAACGCTAAGTTTTTCAAAATTTTAAGTGAGAATTTTATTTAAATATTTCTTGTGATGTGTTAAATGGATTAACAGTAATTTTAATGCATATATTATGTTTCTAGTGACAGATGTCACCAATAATCGCATTAATATTTCTGATTGATTCTATGTGTGATTATTTCTTTGTATATATATATATACATACACACACATTATTAATGTTATTGCGTAAGATAGTGATATTTTCTTAGCATCAAAAATGTAAAATAGAAACATAAATACATCTGAAATGGCTCACACCACACCAGTTAATATATAGACAGATAGTTATTAAATGACTGGGAGAGATAGATAAAAGTGAACAGACTCAAACAAATATACAGATAGGTGTATAGAACAGGCTGAGATAGATAGATAGATAGATAGATAGATAGATAGATAGATAGATAGATAGATAGATAGATATGAACAGAATACAATAAATATATAGATGGATTAACAGAACAGACTATGATAGATGTAAACAGACTGATGATAGATACACAGATAAATAATGAACAGAGATAGATTAATAGATAGACATGAATAGACTATGATAAATATACAAATAGATATACAGAACAGAATGAGATATATAGATAGATAATGAACATAGATAGATAGATAGATAGATAGATAGATAGATAGATAGATAGATAGTGTTGTGGCCTTGTTAGGGCCAGAAATAAAGACACAAAGAGAGGAATTGAGTTAAACAAATATATATATACAAACATACAAACGAGAGTGTTACAAGAATGTTCGGTCCGACTGCCAGAGCTGACTGCTGGAAACTTCTCCCTTCAAAAGGCAGTACCTGCCGCTATTTATAACTGGGAAAGTCCATGCGTGCGTGGATAAATTACCATAACACCCCCTCCTAAATATTTACTCCGCAGGAGTCTCAATACCTTTTTTCTTTGGATTGACGACGATTAAGTCCGTCATTTTCTTTTTCCTCTTTAAACGGCACTGCTCCGGGGCCGCTTGAGGTGTTGGCATGTCAAAAGTATCCTAAATGACATCCATTACTTCAGGAGGAGTGCTGTTAGCATCGCCTGATAGGCGTTTCCTGATTTGGTTCAAGTGTCTCTTGTGAGTAACCTGGGGACCTTTAATTATGTAGATCATATTTCCTACACTTTTCTCAATTGTACCTATTTCCCAGAAAGATTTATTATCACGAAACATCCAGAAAAAAAAAAAACTTTCTTTCAGGTTGGTAGTGTTTTTTTTTTGGTACAGTGTTTGTTCGTCCGGGTTTTGTTTGTTTGGGAAGTGGCTTGTCGAAAACAGACCTGATTTTACGCGCAAACATTACATCGGCTGGGGGCAATGATGATGGTGTGTTGTCGTTGGACGTAATTCTATACACCTGAAGGAATTGTTGTAGGGCTTTTTCTTTGGGTGTGTCACTAGCTTTCTTCGGGGCTCAGCCTGTCCTTTGGACTTTGGGTGATATGTGAAAAGTCGCCGGACATAAATTGTGTCCCATTGTCGGACACTAGTCAATCGACTACCTCAAATCTGGCGTACAGTTCGTGGAGGAAATTGATTGTAACTTATGTAGTGGGTTTAGGACTTCGGGCCATTTCGAAAAACTATCTACTACGAGATAGTAGAATCCGTCTAGCGGGCCTGTAATGTTTACATGTATTCGGGACCATGGTCGGTCCGTTTTAGCCCAAGGACTATATTTAATTGGGGTGCCTTAGCTGCCAAGGCACAGCCTTTACAGGATTTTACGATGTTTCCAATATCCTTATCCATGTTCGGCCAGTACACATAACTGCGCATAAGGCTTTTCATCCTTTTAATCCCTAGGTGAGCGGCATAGAAATCTTTCAGAATTCTTCTTTGTAGCGTTGTGGGAATGACGACATGCTCACTATATAGCAGTACTTCGTCGCATAGGGAGAAAATATCTGAAGTCTGTTGGTCCTTTTCACGAATTTTGGTTTTGGTTTGCCTGATAAACTCATCGTTTAGAGCTTCTCGTTTGATTTGGTCAAGAGTTACATGGTGTTCCCCTATTGTGTTGCATAATGTGGTTTTAATTTCTCCTTCTGTTCGAAGAGAAGCGATCACAGTAACTTCAAGAGGTTCCCTGTGTTTCGGGATTAATCTGGATAGTCCGTTGGCATGACAGGGTTTTTTAGACGACAGGAACTCCATCTTGAAATTATAATTTAAGAGGATTGTTCCCCACTCCGTAGTCTATTTGCTGTATGCACAGGCAGACCTTTTTTTTAGAACCGAAAATGGTAAGTAATGGTTTATGGTCCGTCTGCAATGTAAAGTGTCTACCGTGACTGCGAAAATAATCCCTAACGATTCTTTCTCATTTTAGTAGTTCTTTGAAGGAAGAAGTGTTCTTGACACGTGAGCAACAGGTTTGTGAGATCCATCTGGCATCTTGTGCAGAATACATGCTCCAATGCCATACGAGCTGGCGTCACTAACAACTATAATGTCCAGGTTTGGGTTATAGTGAGTGAGAAACAAGTCCGACATCAAGACTTCTTTTATTTTGATGAATGCTTCCTGGCATTCAGGTGTCCACTCCTAGTCCTTGTCTTTTTTCAGAAGTTAGTTTAGAGTAGAACGTAAGCTGTGCATATTAGGTAAAAACACTTGGTAGTAGTTTGCCAATCCTGCAAAACTTTGTAATGAAGAGACATTTTCGGGAGCTGACATGTCCTTCATTGCAGTAGTCCGTTCTGGGTCTGGTCTTCTGCCATCTTTGCCAATAATGTGACCCAAGTATTTAATCTTCTCCATAAAGAAGTCGCATTTGGATTCTTTCAATTTGAACCCGTGCTCCTGAATTTTTGAGAAGACTTTATGAACATGTTCCTTGTGTTGTTCTACATTTTGGCTGTTTATTAATATGTCGTCCAAATATGCAATCGCGAAGTCAAGACCGCTCAGCATAGTGTCCATTACTTGTTGGAAGATTGCCGGCGCGACCTTAATCCCGAAAGGTAGACGTTGGAACTTATACAAACCACTAAAGCGACTTAGAACATTCTTCCTCTACCGGTATTTGAAGATATGCGTCACTGAGATCCATTTTTGAAGAAAGTTTTCATCCATTTAGTTTCGCGAAAATTTCTTCTGTGCTTGGTAAAGGATAGTGATAGCCTTTGAGTACAGCATTAACCCTCGCCGAGAAATCAGCGCAGACCCGGATCTCTTTTGACTTCTTTTTCACATAGACGGTCGTTGAAGCCCATTGACTGTACTCAATTTTCGACAAGACCCCGGTACTTTCTAGTCGGTCGAGTTCTTCATTTATTTGTAGTAAAGAGGCGAAAGGCACATTTCTTTTTTTTCTTAAACCCTGGCTGGCTGTCATCTTTTAACTCGAATTTTATAGTCATCTTATTACACCGACCAAGGTCCCCCAGAAAGGTTTCTTGTAAATCTTTTATTAAATGTTTTGCCTCGGTGGTCAGATTTTCGAGTTTTTGCCAAAATGAATTGGCATGTCCCACAATTTTCCCATCCAGTCGGTGCCAAATAAATTTTCTGTATTCTTTAATACGTACATTTTTTTAGTTTTAACGTCCTTCCATGAAAAGTTAAATTTGTGATAAGTTCTTCCTCAAACTTGATTTTCTCTCCTGTCACGGACCTGGCCATTTTATTAGATCTTAGCATGGCTGATTTTCCCAATTTTTTCCAAGTGTGTAGATCTATGATTGTCAAATCTGATCCAGAATCCAACTGTAATTTAATATTTTTCTTTAGGATTTGTACTTGCATGTATTTCCTAATGTTTAACCCATCTTGCTCATCCGATTTTGTGTTTCTTTTGCATCTATTAATCTTTTTTTCTCGCTCAGCTGTGTGATCTCTTGTGCCCGATGCGGTTACAAGTTAGGCACTTCTTATTCCGGTATACCAATATAGTGACCCACAACCGGAACACAGGTTACGAGGCAAGTTATCTTGTTTCTTTTTGGACTGGTTTGATTTAGAGCGACTATTAAATTGTTTTTTCTTTTGGCGTAACTTTCTTATGTGTGCTATGCCAGATTCCTCGATGTTTTTCGAATCTTGGCGTACGCTTACGAATCTCTGACAGTCTTCCACTATTTTTTGGAGAGTAAGGTTTGGTTCATTTTCCAATTTGTTCAGAACTCTACGTCTAATTTCAGCATCTTTAGATGGAACAAGTCCCTGAACAAATATTAGACACTTGAAATTATTCGAACTCAATTCTGACAGTTTAAAAATGATGCAATGCTTGTTCACAACCGACGCGAATGTAGTGTAATATTCATTATTCTTTCTGGTTAAATTCATACACTTCCTTCTCTTATGGAAAAGTGAAGTTTTAGGACTAAAAAGTTCTGTAAGAAGTTTAACCGCTTCGGTAAATGTCAGTTCGCTTGTTTTAGATAATGGACAGAGATAGATTAATAAATAAATATGAACAGACTACGATAAATCTACATAAGCAGCAGCTTCTCAGATGGGGAGAGTTCGAGGAGTGTGATGACCTTGATAAAGAGGAACAGTGGTTCCAGCAGGATGATGCTCCTCTTCACATTGATAACGTTACCATGGCATGCCTCCGTGAAAAGTTTGAGGAACATCTCATTAGCCACAAAGCTAATGTGAAATGGACACCTCACTCGCCTGACCTGACTCCCCCACCAAATTTCTTCTTCTGGGGGTTCCTCAAAGACAATATCTACCAGGACAACCCTAACACCATAACTGCATTGAAGGCAACCATCACTGAGAAGATTCAAGCGATCACCCAGGAGGAATGTGTACGCATTATCAACAACTTTGCATTCAACATTACCTTCAACTGAACAGCGGACATCTAGTGCATGTACTCTAGGGATACTCTTGACTTTTTTGATTCATGTTTGAGACAAAATGGTTTCAGATCCTAAAATGTTATCCTTTTACCTTACAATAAATGCAATTTCTATTACTCTATCATTTGTGGTCCTTGATTTGTGCCCGATCACTTTGTTTCAAAAATTGAGTAACACACACTATGTTTCCATACATGACCAGGGGAAAAGTTTGACAAAAAATTTGTTATTTGAAAATTAATGACTGTACTTTTGCTTTGTATGAACGTTTCTGACAACTACAGAGAGTAAATTATCAACTAAATTTTTTGATTGGAAACATGCTCATGAATTACTTTCAAGACATGAATTCTCAGCCACATCTTGACACAATGACCACAATGTATGCTCAGAAATCTTCTAGTTAAATCAACTCTAGTTTTGCGATATACAAAATTATGTGAAAAATACAACTCTATCTCCCTTACCACTACAAATGAAGACTTTATTAACCTGTCGGAGTTAGCTCCTCCTTAATTCCCAAATTGTCACTAGGGGTCATTCTCCCTATTCTATAAATACTGGGCGACTTCTCGCCTCATTCTCTTTTTCATTTCTTCATTTCAGCGACTACAATGTAAGCTCTCTTAGAAGATCCGCGTCTTCCCATTTATGGGAGACACCATGAACAATATATACACATACACGTACGTAAGAACATTCACCAAAGAACAGACACAAATGTTCACACACACACACACACACACACAAATGTTATTGCCTATGTCCATTGTAAAATTGTTTTGTTTAATACATATATTTGTTTATATATATATATATATATATATATATATATATATATATATATATATATATATATATATATCGGTCTTGTTGGTCTTCCTTATCTTCAGTTGGACTTAATTCAAGTACGGCCATTTTATTGTAGTCGAACCTTTTAATATTCTACCAGGAGTTACACACGTGTTTCTAATACAACACGCAAACACACACGGTCCTCTACAAACCAATGAGCTGTTTGGGACTTTTCTCGATAAGCCTTGATTTTTTAGCCTATTTATGACGATGTTATAACTGGCCCAAGGCAATAAAAATCGAATATTCTTGGAAAAAATATTGAGATAGCAAACTCTTCCTCTGGATTATTTTCCACCAATCAGAAGAACAGAATTTAAAACCCGCGTTAATTTGAGAAGTTAACAGACTGAGCCTGGCGCCTTAAATATAAACAAGATCGCCAGCTGGTGAAAATCATTATTCATTCAAGTTTCGTCAGTAGATAGTCACAAAAAAAACATGGGCACAACCAAACCAATTAAGATTTTCTGCTGAAGAGCAAAAAGTGCATTAGACACTAAAATGGCACGTGGCCAACCTAAACTCGGGAGGAAGAAGAACTTTAAACGCCGAAGCACCGCACAGCCAACCTAAATCTCTGAACAACATAAGGAATTCTAAAGACTGACAATTTCTTATTCGGAAACTACCCTCAAGCATCGAAGACCAAGCCTTCCTCTGAAAACGCTGCTGCCATAATTCTTCATTCAGAATTCCTTATCAACAATATAACAATATTATTTGTTATTACTACGGCCAGTAGCGTGCAGAAGCGGGGCAGTGGGTGCGACGGCCTGGGCATCCATATCGGGAGGGAATCCAATCAAAGAGTGAAATAAAAATTGAGTATATATATTTCATGGCAAGAACAAACTGATAAACTCATCTAATAATAGCAATGACCTTGGTGATTTGAAAAATCTTTTTTTAAGTATCATTTGCTTTCAAGACATTAACAAACATGGCTCTTCAGAGATACCGTGAAAATCAGTACAAGACAACAGACCTGAACCTGAAGGATTTCTAGAAAGTTCAAAAACTCGGAATTTTCATCCTTACATTTGGGACTCAGTTTAGAAAGATTTAAAAAGCTACAAAAATTTCCCACTTCTAGAAAGAAACCTATTTTTAAATTAATCTATCCATTTGCAAAAATCTCTCTTTGAATTTGTCAACATTCAGCTCAGTTTCGGTGAGATTTGATTTGATTTGTTTGTTTAACGGCATATCATCTATTTATGGGCCATTTAATGCCGAAATTTGATTTTTTTTTAGCTTTGAAGTAATAAAAATATATTATTCTGCTTTCACAATTGAATATATGGTGAGGATAATAGTTATTGTGCACATACATGTTTGTGTGGCCATAATTACTAGGAAGCGGTGATATGTGTTTTATGTTGTAGTTTTGTTGAAATTTATTTTGGAATACAGTTTGATTTTTTTTTTAAAGATTGTAGGATATTATATGACTTAATGCCATGAAATAGTTCTTTCATGTCGATTGTTTGGCTGATTTTGTTTAGCGGCATTTCAATCTCTATGGGCTAATTAATGCCAGAATCTTAATACTTTGAATACAATTTTATTGCTTCAACTAAACTAAATATATTTTGAATGCAATTGTATGTCTTCAACTACAGATAAAATGTACTGTTGCTCATTTTGCTTTTAAAATGTATTTTTGGTGATTTTTATATAAAAATGTTTATTGCTGGTATTTTTCCTATAGAAATGTATTTTTATACTTTCACAATGTTTTGATTTTGTTTGGGTGTTCCCTATTTACTCATTGCTAGGACCCTGACATGTGATGCAACCCTGCTTCAGGGTGGACTTGCGAACAACAGTAATCAGAGACCTTGCTGCCGGATGAAGTTTACAAATGATCGAAGTATATAATCTTAGGCAGATCATTTATGTAAATCAGAAAGAGGGTTGCTCCGAGAAGTTATTGTTTTCTCGAACGAGATCTAGAAATGAAATTATAAACAATTACTTACATTTAAGAATAAAAAAACATATTTTATTGCCTTAGCGAAACTTTTTTTTATTAGGTTGGCGCAAAAATAATGACGTAATAATGTCGTTTTTTGACGTTACGTCAAAAAACGACATTATTACGTCATTATTTTTGCACCAACCTAATAACAATTACTTAGTAATTTCTTCCTCGGTACTTCAGTGTCCTTTCTTTCTTTTATTTTTATTTTTCATGGATACCATGTTCTTTGGAAGCTTGTGTAGACTAAGGATAGCCTTCTAGGATAGCTCCACATGAACAGGATTTCACTTTTTCAATAACAAGAATTATATGTCGGGGGGATGCATCAGGATTTTAGAGATACATGGGTGGCACATGTCCAAAAAAAGGTTGCGAACCACTGGCCTATATGGTCCACAAATCATTTTATGGTGTTTAAGAGAACTTTTCCTTTCGTTCCTAATTAGTATGCACTACGCATGCTCGGTCATGTACCTTTAACAGCCAGTCAGCGAAGCTTGGTCTGTATATATAACAGTTCTCGAGTAGACGCCGCGAAGAAAGGTTTTTTTGACGCAATATGATGTGCCGGACTTGTGAATAAAGACAATTTTTGTAATATTCAATAGTTTCCCTTTTCAGTGCCGGAGACAAAGCAATTAGCACATTTCTACACTTTGTTAGAATGTTCTTTTTCGAGAAAATAAAATACTTCATTTATATTCTTCTGACTTCTCTCTACCTGCCTTTATTTCTTTTTTTTATTATGAATGTTTGGATAATTATCTACTTTCGACGGCTTGATACTACTACATATACTTGGTAATTCATTATCTATCTAGAGTGTAGACCTATTCACTAAGATAGATAGATAGATAAATAGATAGATCGATAGATAGATAGATCGATAGATCGATAGATAGATAGATAGATAGGGAGATGAAAAGCCTACTATAGATATGAATATGTTAGTGAATAGGTTTATATTAGGTTGGTGCAAAAATAATGTCGTTTTATCACATATGTTACTATGTGAGAAAACGACATTATTTTTGCACCAACCTAATAGATAGATAAATAGATAGAGAGAGAAAGAAAAGAGAGAGATGAATAACCTAAGATAGATAGATAGATAGATAGATAGATAGATAGATAGATAGATAGATAGATAGATAGGGAGGGAGGGTGAGAGAGAGAATGGATAAGCAGAAGCTAATAGATAGATATGAATAGATTAGCCGCCTATATGTCTCTAGCTAGATATACAGAGATTGCGATCGATAGATAATAATAATAGGTTTAAAAAGGTAGATCAAATTAACTTCGCATGTTTTCTACTTATAAATAAATGGAAATTAGGAATGATGCTAATAATTATAATATAACCTTTTTATATTTTCTATATATATACAAAATTTAGTAATAATTATTGAAATCGAAATTATAAATCCTAAATTATAACAACATAACATATGTACTATGAAATTTTTATGATTTTATTTTTAAACAAACGCTAATATCAATCTTGATAAATGTTTTGACAACGCTAATCGATCATGATGAAGTCCTCTGATTATTGTTCAGCGTTAGTTATTCTTACGGTACTGAAAAACAAGTAAACTAACACTAAAACAGTCTTAGAAATAATCCATTGCGCTCACATGCGAGCACACACACATACACACACGGATACACACAATGACCTTTATAAAAACAAAGGTCTTTTTTTCAAAGAAAATTATAATTTTACAATCCTCACCTATTTGGCACTAGAACAGAATAAGAGTTGCCTGTTGATTCAAAAAGCGCTTCTGAAAAATACATTCCTCATGAGAAATTTTCAAATAAATTTTCAAAACAGATACAACACGAAGTTTTAAATTGATGAGTTATGTAAAATCATTTAATTTTTAATTATTAGTGCATTTTTTTTTCGACGAGGGTCGGGCACTTTAACTTGTACACAATATAAAATTATTTGTATTTCAAAGGTTCGCTAAGAATTTGTATTTTTCTCTGAAATTTTGCTTATTTTCCATGCTTATGTAAGACATTGCGGTTGTTATGTAAAACGATGTACGTAGGTGTGGCCATATTTCTCTCCCTCACACTGTGTCTGCTTGTGTGTGTATGTGTGTGTGTGTGTGTGTGATTGTATACTCTATTGTAAGTAGGTAAAAGATAAAATCAGTTCTTTTTGGTTTATGTCTGTCATTTATTATTATTATTATTATTATTATTATTATTATTATTATTATTATTATTATTTTACAATGATTAATTAATACACACGGCCTGAAAATATTTATAGTGCAAATGTTTTTTGCTTTGAAATGACGTAAGAAGAATGTTTCAAGTAAAAAAATGTTCGTGACTGAACGTGTATATGCGGTGTAGTTTTTTTTTTCTTTATTTAACCAAAATAATATGTGTAGTTGTAGTAGGTGCAGTAGACATATGTAAATGAACTTCACAATCTTTCTAACTGTGCACGTATAATATATATGTATGTATGTATGTATGTTAAGCAACGTCGATCCTGGTCAGTACCTAGATAGGTGACTGTTTGGGAATACCAAGTACTGTAGGATGTGCGGGTGGTGTAATGGATAATATCACGGAATCGTTCATCGGAGAGCCGAGTTCCAATTTACTTTGGGTTCGTTATATTCACTTACACGCAATGGAAAAGTAAGAATCGACATCTTCTCCCCACAGCTATGGGTTAATTGGTAAAACTTAAACCATTATTACCTCAAAAATAAAAATTCTTACACTCTAAGTATTATTTGCCTTTAAATAACCTACAAACGGTTGATAAGCCGTAGAAAACGAATCAATCAAAAAAATCTGTACTAAATGCAAACATAAACCCAAATAATAAAAGGGGGCTTAAGGTCAACACCGAACGCCGACATGTTTGAACGTAATTTTCATGGCCTAAAGATCGCGTTCAAACAGGAAACAGACTGTCGCCGCTCAGTGTTCACTTCAGTGTTCACTTTTATTTACATACGCTCCATTCCTGATATAAAGCACTTACCATTAAATATAACATTGCTCAAATGTAATGTGTGTGTATGATGTAAGGTGTGTGTGTGTATGTGTGTATGCGTGTAAAAGCCCAAAAACAGTATGAGATAGATTGAGAGGTGTGTGTGTGTGTGCCCTCTTATACTAATTATAAATTTCAGTGCTGGTGTCTGTTATTCGTGGCAATGAATGAATAAACCTGACCTCGAGGTTCGTAGAAAGGGAAAGGAGACATTAATCGGGGGAAAATGCAAATTAAGAAGGCAAAGCCAAAGAGGAAATTTAATCACATTCAATGTCCGCGAGTGACGTCACACCCGCGCGAGGACGCATGAGCGATTCTCGGTATTTTTTAAATAAAAAGATTCGTAGCAAACTCCTTTTTACCTGATGCTGTGTGCGCTGACTAAGCTTTAAAATAAATTTTAAAAAAGTTTAGTCAAAGTTAGTAAAGCCTTTAATTTAATAATATTTACTGTGCTGTATATTTTAGGACTAAACAATATGGGAAACTGTTAGTTAGCAACAAGCAAAGTTTAATAAAATAAAACACAAATATTAAATCCCCTGAGTTCACTGAAAGGTATCACTTACTTATGATAACTTATCATCTTGTGGAAGTTGGCGCAGAATTTTTATTTTTACATTCAAAATGAATGAATGCTGAACGAACATTGTTTTAGGAGGTTTATTTTCTTTTTTATGAATACAAATTGTACGACTGAGTTTACGGTACGTTGGAACAGATAGAAAGAGAGAGAGAGAAAGAAAGAAAGAAAGAGAGAGAGAGAGACCTCTTTGGGTCGGTCTGTACTGCTTTCTGGTGAATGGGTAGAGAGAACTGGTCTCGAAGCCCTCTTTTCCTGTGTTTATAACGAGGTCGGTAAGTGGTCAGCGAGTGTGGTGATTGCTTGTCGGATTGTTCTTCGCTTTGGTACAGGGTCTTTGATCTTTTGTTTTCGCTTATCCAAAGTATCTAGTTTCAGAAACGAAGTTAGCTGATTAACCTGTCTTTAATAATGCCGGGGTGAATGTTAATGAAGTGTTAAGGAGATGATAAGTAGGAGATACTTTTCAAAGGATTTCAGAAATATTTTATTCTATTTATTAAACGTTGCCTACACTGCAAAGTGTGACGGAATCACTATGGATTGGAAAACTAAAATGTTTTGAGCACATTTGGAAGTGAAAAGAAGAACTGTTAGGTATTCTTGCAGAAGCCTAAACACGGAAAATGAAAGAGATGCGGTGTGGGGAAAACATGTGAATCAGGTACGAAACCATAGTGGTTCGTGCGGTGAAGAACTAAAGAAGATTATTGAAGACAAGACAGAATGGAAGAAACTTGTATTCGATTTCAATCGAAAAACTTTATAAGTTATTAAGAAGAAACTTTATAAATTATTAAAACCTTTAAGATATCTAACAGAACCCCTAAACAGTAAAAATATTTTTTTAAATATAAAGGTAATATTTACAATATTTACATTGTTCGGACTGTTGTCCTCATCTTTATTGCCATATTCACGACCTTTCGGTCGTTATACTCTCCAACCATTTTCAGGTGATATTTGTTAGAATTTCGAACCGAACACTTTATTTAAGCTACGGGCGTAGATTGTTCTAACTCCACTTGTCATGTCATTGGACATCGCAGTTTCAGTTAATTCCTCTTAATAACTCTACTCTCCAAGTTTTTGTTCCTTTTACTAAGTTCACGACTCTTTGAGTCAAGTCACTTTTGGATCAGTCGACCAACGTTTTTATCCACTGGCCCATGTACCCTTGGGGATGTTAGTGAGTGAATTTGGGGACATTTGGAGGGTTCGGTTCGAAATTACAAGAAATATTACCTGAAGAAGGCCGGAGCGTACAACGGCCGAAACGTCGTGAATTTGACAATAAAGATGTCCAAACAATGTAAATAGTGTAAATAGTTACATCCCAGAAATATAAACAGAAGAAAGGTAGTGTTTTCTTTGGCTGAAATATTTGATACCTAATCTCCTAACGTCAACTTTATTTATTTATTTATTTATTTGTAATCATTTCACCCCATGCGAAGCGAGAATACCACTAGTACACAAGGGGTTACAGATAGTGAAGTATAGAGAAAAGTCTGAGTATAGAGGGGCTGAGAAAAGAATAAAGCTGAACGAAGTTTAAGAAGATAGAAGATGGCGATTGACATTGCATTTAAATTTTTGAATATTGTAGTTATCGAGGAAGCAAGAAAACGGAAGGGATTTCCACAGGCGGGAAATGCGAGAAAATAAACTGTTGAGTTAGAAGTGGCGGTTACATTTGCCTAAATTGACAGTAAAAAGGTGGGACCTAGATGTCTAGCATGCTTAAGCACACGTAGTCGGGACATCAGGTAAAAAAAGCTGATCCGAGCAGTAGCCATGAAAATATGTGTAGAAAAGACAGAGGGAAACCACGTCACTTCGGTGAGAAAGTGACTGATGTCGAGATGTCAAATGAGGGTCGATTACATTTCAGATGTTTCTTTGGATTTTGTCAAAAACTTTGATGAATAGCAGGGTTACCAGACCAGATATGGCAACAGTATCCAATGCATGGGCAAATGGTAGATTTGTAAATGTGCAAAATGGATTCTAACGAGAAAAACCTTCTGGCATGACACAGTGACCCAACTTTCTTTGCAATAGACGCAGCTGTTGATTCGATGTAGGCGTTTTACTTCAGTGTGAGGCAAAGAAGGCGCAGTGTGTTGCTCTCCAAGAGCCTAGCACCAGTCAGGAAATTTTCTCTATTGTGGCTAAATGAGAGCAGTTTCGTTTTAGAGATATTAAAATTTACGAGACATTTCCTGCCTCAGTTAGCCATAGATTGGAAGTCTTTTCAAGAGCAGCGGCCACGTTAACTTTGTCAGTTCTGACAAATTTTCTATTGAGACAGGAGGAAAATGGTAGTGCCATCAGCATAAAATGCCTAGTTGGGAACTGATGACATCAGGGAGATCATTGATGAAGAAACAGCGTATGACTCAGGATACAGTTCAGTAATACCGTAGTCTTGGAGCTTACGTAGAAGACCAGCATGCAAAACCCTGTCCAACGCCTTCGCGATATCTAGAGCCACAGCTCGAGCTTCGCCGTTATTATTAAGAGCTTGATATACATATTCATTGATGGCCATTAGCACATCAGCAGTAAATCAGGCAAAACGGAAGCCATATTGTTTGTCAGAGAGTAGGTCGTGAAAGGTAAAATGCTTAACCACGTCAGCATTGATTAAAGCCTCGAATACTTTGCCGAAAAGCGGTAAGAGACTAATAGAGCGATAGTTAGTGGGGTCAGAAGGTTCTCCAGACTTCTTAAAACATGCATTACAGAAGAGGACTTCCAATAAGCAGGAAAGCAGGAAGCAGCGTAGCAATAGTTGTAGCGATTGGAAGAAACTGGAGCCAGCTCGGGAGCACATTTCTTTAGGACGACGGCTAGGATCCCGTCACCTCCTCTTGCCTTATAGGAGTCTAATTTAGAAATAATGTCTGAGGCCTATAACGGGGTTATGCACATATCACTCACTTGCGTGAGAGATTGAGTGATTGAGATATTAAGAGACTGGATTCCAGCGGGGTCAGTGGCAGAGTGTTTAAGCTACCAAACATGGTGGGTATTAAAGTCTCGAACACAAATGTATTTGCATACGGGTGTCGGGTGATGGTCTTGTCTATATTAATACTATCCAGCGCGCAACAGTCATGAGAGGAAGGGGAACGGTAGAGAAAGAAAAATAGCAGACTGAGTTAAGTGGAGACAGACGGAGACACATGTAAGAGTGTTGTGGAGATTCAAGGGAAAGTTTCCTAACCAGCAGGAGATGTTCACGGACATAAACTCATGTAGACATTAGAGTTCTTTGTAAGGAGAGGAAAATAGACATGAATCGATAAATCAGATGAGGGTATGGAAGAATTAAGATTAGTTTCACAGAGAGCTAGGATGTCTGGAGACTTTTCGAAGAGGAACGATTCCATTCTGCAGAAGTTGGCATGAATACCACGAATGTTGGAGAAAGAATGGATGAAGGATTTAGATGATTTTTGTTGAAGTGGTTTAAATTTATATCTTTGGTATCTTATCATTATGGTGTGTTGTTTTGGTAAGGAAAGGCCTAGGGTAGTAATAACAGTCGGTCATCTAATGTAACATGTGCAGGAAAGAAACTGGCGCAGACTGCATCATAGTATGGTCTCCGGGTTGCCCACTGGAGGTGCTTGCAAGGATACCTTTCCATGCGTGACATGGCTCTTCAAGAACTCCTATGTTATGCAGCTGTTAATCAGAGCAGTCTCTTAAAGTGCTACGCAAGAGTTCGGGCTCAACTACCAGTCGGGAACAGCAACCAGAAAACTATCAACCCCGTATCCTTAAAATGAGGAGACTTTGCCATCATCCACATACATCACACACACAAAAAAATCATGGCAGTATCACTATTAAGACCTGAGAAAAGGAAAGGAACTGGGAACCCCTTCCAAAACAGGAAACAAGATATGAGCTTCTACTCCTGTTCAAGAGAATGGGGAGGAGTATAGTCCGGGCGATAGGGAATCCTATCAACTCCTATTGTTTCTTGATGGCTAAAAAAATATCATTAATACAATTTTTTTAAAATTTGTATTATCCGCAATATGAATTACGATAAAAAAATTAATAAAACGTCTTTTCTCGTTTAATCTTTCTTTTATTTCAATATCTTAAACCTTGGCAAAACATAAAAAATAAACAGTAAAGTGGCACTGAAAGAGAATCCAACCAAATCATCCGAGGTCGCTAAAGTAGACGAAGGGTGTTGGTGTGTGTGTGTGTGGGGGGGGGTGATAGATGGTTTTGATACGACAAGCTAATCTTTCGACATCACGAATTCCACTGCGTGAGACGGGCGAATAACGCGAAGACAGATACCAGTGGTAGACTTTTACTTTCGATTTCCACGTCGAACGACAACAAAGGCGTTATTTTGACGAATAACAAAGGATGTATTTTAACGGATAGAGAAAGCAAATCTTCGTGACTAGTCGTCAGCAGTGGCCGTAGTTTACTGCTCGCGAAGGTTCGACTCAGCGGCCTGCAAGCTGGAGACGAAGTATAAGCCAAACTTGTGACGTCCCGTTTTCTCCACCGCGTGAGAAAGGCAAAGACGCGGGGACTTAGACACTCAGAACGATTACAGTTCGATTTTCGACCGAAACTGCAAAGGTGGACGCATTCGAACTCTCCCCATTCATTGTATACGAATGAGTCTGATTCGAGCATCGAGTCGAGAGAAAGGGACTTTCGGTACAAGTGTCGATCACTGAAGTGCGCTTCAACGGAACTAGATTTGTTACAGCAACTGTGCTGGCCGACTGTCGGAGCGTACGCGTTTTCCACGGGAACTGCAAACGCCAAATAAAATATCGACTAGCACAGAAAAAAAACAGACATACAAAAAAACAAAAAAAAAAAACAAAAAAAAAAAAACAGATGTGCGTCGTCTGGATGAGCAACGCGTAACGCCTGGTAATGAAAAAAATAGACTGAAAGAAAATCATCGCTAACAACATCAAGAAAGAACTTTTCAATTCGAATTTTATTGTGCTCTTCTTTTTATTACTTTTGCCGTGTCCACTAAAATATCAAATACAATATTTATAAACCAATTACACCCAAGAAAACATTTACATCTTAAAACACACCAATAAAATCATAAAATAGAAATCAGAATGTTTGTTTGTTGTATTAGTCATTATTTTTAGGTAGATACCGACCAAATACCGTACGGACGTAGTAGAAGACATACCACGTGCCCTTTTAGGACCAATTCGGAATAAATACATAATTTGATTCTGGAGCCGACTTTGTTACGAAAAAATGTATAAAAACATACGAAATCCGTTCCCAAACAGGATGCATACAACTGTCACCAAACTCCACGCAACTCTCGCTTATGATCTTCACGACCTCGTGCTAAAAGCGACAACGTTGACAAACTTCAGACTACGGCAACACCGCCAACAGTAAGAAACAATTTCTAACTATCTCTTGTATCCCTTTTACTATGAATCACGCACACACATGTTGACTTTTTCATACAAACACACATATCACAACATTTTATTGTTTCTCACATACGTACACAAAGACAGTTTATATTTTATTTCAGAACTTTATCAACCCAAACAAAAGACATTACTTTCCGATCTATTATCAACTACTTGTATTCTTATCGTTATATCAAATTAATGTTTATTTGTTGAAACAACGTTGTCTTTTCTACTAAATTTTATATTCCTTCAATGAAAATTGTGTGATTATTCTAGACGGCCAAATTACGATCAACCCTGTAACGATATTTTGTTAATGTATCGAATCCCGACACTCCAAATTTTAACATTCAACGAAAAACCGAGTAGAAGGATTCCTACACTTTCAAATCAACTCAACCTTGTACTTTGTGTCACCACCGAAAATCAAAAAACGTAGAATCTCCAAGAAGAGAAACAAGTTTTTGCGTGACGCGTTTCGTCCTTAGAACTTCATCGGACTAAAATGATGCTTACGTTGACGCGATTACACGAAGGAAAGAGGACGCTGAAAATTTTAAATCTAAATATTTTTAATGTATATTTTGGGTATATAGTCTAGACGATTTCTTGATATATAAAAAATGTATATATCATTTCTACAAACAGACAAAAGTGCATAATAGGAACTTTTAAAAATGTTCCATTTACGAGGGAGAAATTCAATCCTCATAATCTCGGAAGATGATCAAAAGTTTGAAGAAAGTACCGATGCCATATGCCCTTAATATTCTAAAAGTGAATAAACAATTAGTTTGGAAAAAGTAAGTGTAACAATGTAATTATAAGTGTCGTAAAAACGTGTTATTCATTAATAAATAATTAAATTGAAAATTGTTACAAAATCAACAGTATATATACATATATATATATATATATATATATATATATATAAGAGACAAGCTGTCGCCACTTGGTATTGACCTCAATGTCCACTCATATATAATAGGATTAATACAAATAAAAGTTGTCACTTACCTGATTGATGTTGTATTCAACACCTCGATTCAAGAGTTTCGTCGTCAAACCTTTTTGCAATCGTTAGGTTCACTCATCAATAGACATCAGCAATTGGTTGCCATTTTCTTATTTTTCGTTATGTAATGTAATAATCTATGCGCTAGTTATTGGTGTTAGGTTGATTTTTTTCTCTTTCTCTCTCTCACTCTTTCTTTCTCTCTCCCTCTCCCTCTCTCTCTCTCTCTCTCTCTCTCTCTCTCTCTCTCCCTGTGCGTTTGTGTCCATGTGCGTATGCTTTGAATGTCGAGGTTATATATATTAAAATATTAGGATAAAAGAATAATATTAAATAGAAAATCGCTCCCATTTCCGGCCATGTCGTTAGTCTGAATAACTGAAATGGAACAGTCTGTTTTTAATAAGTGCTTTGTAGGGTGTTCACAGCAAGGTGATCCATCCCCAGGGAGATCGGTTGGATTCAAAGACTTGTTTTCTGAATATCTGTCCAGAAACGCGCATGGGCCATTGTAGCAGAAGTTAAACCTTTTCGCTTGACACACATGCGTTGATAACCATATTAGCAGCAGTAATCCCTTTTCCGTTTTGGGGTATGAGTAAAAAGGACAAACTGGGAGAATGCGTGCTGTGAATTCCATTAGGCTACCTCTCTTTCGTTTCGGGCAGAGATCGGGATAGGACGCTAAAATTAGCGCTCCATGCAATAGAATACGTTCAACCTTTCTTTCATTCTTTACGGCGACTCTTAAGAACAGTCCTGTCTTTTATTACTTTCTTTCAGGAATTATCCTCGAAATTTTCTGTACACAAAAATAAAATAAAAGTTCTATCTTGTTTTGTTTCACTCTTTTGTTTTTCTATTCTCGCAACCAACTTTTGGTGATGTTAAACGGCTTCGCTTGTCACTTTTGCTATGTCAAGCGAAAACACGTTATTACTTCCAAAAATGCTCGTTATATTCGAAACTTCGTAGACGCCAGTACTAATAGTAACGCCTTCCAATAATATCCTCACTATTAATACTTGTTCAAGTAGTAATCACCAATCTGACCAATTTAACATCCTACTACCTCGACTGGACTTGTACGCTGTTCTTATGATCCTTTCATCATACTGAAAGAGATCACTGTAATATTGCTTGTGGGTTTTACTTCAAATTGATTTAGGTTTGAAGATATTTTTTATTATTTCATACGTTATTTTTAGTGGTTACTCGTATTTGAATAGACGACTCGTTTTCGAAACAATGTTTATTTCGTCGACCAGCCTGCGCACTCGAGAAAACATAGCAAAGAAAATTTTTCTCGGGTGCACAAACACTGTTTTAAAAACGGAGCGTTTACTCAAATAAGGGTATCCACTAAAAATAACGTTTGAAATAATAAAAATATGTTGGATTAATCCATCAGTTCTTTAGAAGTTGGAAAATATTTAAAATCAGGATATATTAGCATAAGACCCGATGTCTGACTGACATATTAACATATTCCAATATATATATATATATATATATATATATATATATATATATATATATATATAATACGTTAAATTATCACTAGCACGTAAAACCAAGAATCATTGCTCTGTCTGTATCATTCCAAATAACTTAAAATTTAAAGGACAACTGAACTGCCATTTGTCTACATTTAGTGAACATTTCAGAAAAATTGGACTTTTTTTTGAGATATCGAAGTTTTTTTTTGTTTTTTTTTCCTTAATTTTGGATACTACTGAATATAGCAATTAAGTATTCTTTAAGAGTACACCAAAAAGAACATTCGCTCAGTGAAAAATTGAAACAGAAAGAACTCGTTTATGAAAATGAAGACAGTGATAGGGGTTGCACAAAATATTCTTTTGGCCAACTAAAGAAATTAAGCTGTTCTCAAGAAAGTGTGACACAAGCTATAAAAGTACTTGTCAGAAAGAGTAAAGCATCAGCAAAGTTCACGGTCATTTAAAGAGAGAATGTCAAGTTTTGTTAGGTCATTCGGAAATTGGTATTTCGATGTAGAGTAAACAGTGTCCATTTGATAGATGAAAAAAGTTGCAGAGCGATTGGCATTTATTGGAACTTTCGGGAGTTGGTACTGCCTTGTAGAATTATAACTGAAGAGCGTGAGTTGACTTTGTGTTATTAAAAAAACTTAGCATTTTTTTTTGTTTCAGATAAACATTTTCAATATTTTCTATTTTTAAGTTTTGTATGTTGTCCCAGAGTTCTTTGTGGTTCATGGGTAGCTCAGCACCCAGTTTACACTTTTCTTGACTCACTGCTAAGTTTATTTGCTTTGCTGACTTAAATTTCTCCGTGACTACTCACCCACAGACAGAATTAAATAATTAAGCTGACTGGTGGCTTAACTTTTAATTGTTCTGATCAGCACAGCGAACTATTTCTCAAAATTGTCTCAGGTTCAAAATTCCATCCTTCTGATTGGTTGAAAATAATCTTGAGAAAGAGTTCTCTTTTTTCCAGAAAATTCTTTTTTTTATTACCTTGTATCATGCATTGTGTTGTCGAAGTTAATTCCTCCTTAATTCCCAGATTGTCACTAGGGGTCATTCTCCCTATACTATAAATATTAGGGGACCTCTCACCTCGTTCTCTTTCTTTCAGGCCTCGTGCCACATCCCACCTCGCGTGCAGGTGAGGTAAGTCCTCTTTTTCATTTCTTTATTTCAGCAACTACAATGTATGCTCTCTTAGGAGATAGCGTTTCCCACTTGCGGGAAGACGCCATGAACATTATACACACATACACGTACGTACGAACATTCACCAATGTTTGCACACACATACAAATGTTATTGTCTATGTTCCTTGTAAAATTGTTTTGTTTAATACATATATTTGTTTATATATATATATATATATATATATATATATATATATATATATATATATATATATATATCTCGGTTTTCTTTGTCTTCTTTCATCTTCGGTTAGACAGAACTAGAGTCCGCCATTTTTCTTGTACTTGGACCTTTCTAGCAGGAAATATAAACGCACGTGTTTTCCTTTTCATCTTCACCCCCGGTCCTCTGCAGTGTTATGTCAATCATGCTCAGAAGCAAAGCTTATAAGAAAGGTTTCACTTGAACACGTTTATTGTAAATGTCTTTGCTCTAGATAGTGGAATGATGGAGGGTTTGTTTTCTTCCTTTTTTTACATAGATGTTCCAAGCTGTCAGTTTTTATCTTCTTATAAAGAATTATTAATTACTTATAATAAAACCAAAATTTAAAGTATAGCCAAACCATCTTTATATGAAATACTTACAAGAAATTATGTCACATTTTTAACATCGTCAATAAATCACATACAAATACATGCAAGTGAACAATGTCTTCTTTATTTTTGTCAATGAAATAAAATCCAATGAAAATCCTCGTACCCTTAACATCCTTTACATTACAATAGTTTACAGTTAAACATTCTCCCACTTCGAATGCTTTAGGGTGGAGAAGAACATTCAAATAGCCACTCTAGTGCGTGTGAGGAGTACAGATGTTAAAGTGATCCATAAAATTCTAGTAAGAAAATTATAGCGACGTAGGGTTTAGAGGTTAAAATGAACAGTTGATTTATCCACGCCAAGAAGATTAATGAAGGATGATAATGACGAGGAAACACACGGGTAATTTTAAGAAAACAAGATAAGGAATTTATTCATAATTTTACACGCTTGAAGTAGCATAAGTAGGTTCTTTTTAAAAAAAAAGTAAGTTTCACCCTGTACAAGGCCCAGGGGCCACTCGAGGTAAGGGTTATATTAAGGAGTTGTTTATACAGATAGGAAGAGAAGATAATGGTTAAATCGCGACTTGAACAGGTTAAAATTGTAGTGATCAAGGAAACATCCACTTGGGAGTCTGTTCCACCGAGCAGTGATTCGCGGGAAGAAGTGTAGAGGACCATGTGGGTTTTCGAGTTGCTATATTAGGAACACATGTTGTTTATTCCTGCTAGAACAGGGTCGAAATACAAGAACATTAAGTTGAGTCCAACCGAAGATATAAAGAAAACAAACAAGACCGATATATATATATATATATATATATATATATATATATATATATATATATATATATCAACAGATATATGCATTAAACAACAAAATTTACAAGGGACAAAGGCATCAACATTTGTATTTGTGTGTGAACATAAAGAGTTTGTATATTGGTGAAAGTTCGTACGTACGTGTATGTGTGTATAATGCTCATGGTGTCTCCCACAAGTGGGAAGACGCTATCTTCTGCGAGAGCTTACATTGTAGATGTGTTCTCTGAAATGAAGAAATGAAAAAGAAAACGAGGCAAGAAGTTGCCCTGCATTTAACGTGACGGGAGAGCGACCCCTAGTGAATAATTAGGGAATTAAGGAGGAGCTAACTCCGACAATACCCACCTCAGACTGAAGGTTGCAGGAACGAAAACTTTTAACATGTAAAAAGTTATAAACGGAATAGAGAAGTGTCTCAAAATTGTTGACGCATGTTGAAGTGAACGTGATTTCTCAAATGTTATCAGATGAAAAATCGCCAAAAGTATGTGCGTTGTCAGGGGTGCTGAAATTATATTCGAGGTGAATGTATAGCACAATTTGAATGAACGCATGTCGACAAAATGTACACGTGAATTGTGGTTAGCCAACGCTGTTGAGTTTAAATGCTTGCTTTATTCCAATGCTCCGCGTAAATTCAGTAAATCGATATGCGTAGTCGAGTAGTGTATTGTAGAATGCATGCGGATTTATGTTGGAGTGAGAGCGTCGTGGCGATGTTGAAAAATTTGCGTATTAAGTAATGTTTAGTGAATATCGTCGGCAAATTTTTATGTGGAAGTTGCGTCTTGTAGAATGTTTTAGGACAGTGAGTCGTCCGAAGAATATTTCACACTTAATTTCTTCAGGGTAGAAAACTTTTGTACATTAAAGGCATAGTAAGCAATGTTGAAATGTTGATAAGCAGTGGTGGGAAATATCGCATGTGGTGTAGAATATATGTTTAAGCATGTCTGCCGGATGAAATTAGGTCAAATGTTACTGCGAGAAAGAAAGGATCAAGCAAATAGACCAGTGGAGAAAAGGAGTGTTGTATTGTTGTTAGTGATTCGTGTTATAGTAGTAATAGTTGTAGTGTCGATTCGAGCTTCTGTGTTTTCCACGTTTGTAGAAAAAATTCTATTTGTCGCGCCGGAGAAATGTGTTTTGTACAGACAAATTGTAGCGAATTAAAATTGTGATTTTGCACTTTCATCTGGTCTAATCACAAATTTTGTTGCTGTATAAATGTTGTTTTATTATTATTATTATTATTATTATTATTAATAATAATAATAATAATAATAATAATACTGTCCGGCGTGCGTAATAGGAGTTTTTCAATGATTTTCTTGACTGGCTCTCGTTTGGAAAGTGTGTGTAAATGTGGGTTTGTACATATATACAGTCTTGTTTCTGTTAGCAGGAGTTGAAAAAATAAATCACGTCGGAAGATAACCAATCTGTAGAGGACCGGGTGGGTTTGCGAGTTGTTATATTAGGAATACGTGCTGTTTATTCCTACAAGAACATAGCAGACTAAAGTTGAGTCCAACCGAAGATATAAAGAAAACAAACAAGACCAATATATATATATATATATATATATATATATATATATATATATATATATCAACAAATATATGTATTGAACAACAAAATTTACAAGGGACAAAGACATCAACAATTGTGTGTGAACGTAAAGAGTTTGTATATTGGTAAAAGTTCGTACGTACGTGTATGTGTGTATAATGTTCATGGCGTCTCCCGCAAATCGGAAGACACTATCTTCTCCGAGACCTTACATTGTAGATGTGTTCACCGAAAGGAAGAAATGAAAAAGAGAACGAGGCAAGAAGTTGCCCAGTATTTATAGTGTAGGGAGAGCGAACCCTAGTGAACAATTAGGGAATTAAGGAGGAGCTAATTCCGACAGAAGCTCTTCGTGTGGAACTTACTTCTCACCGATGGAACATGGAGGAAATGTAAGTGGTTTTCGGTAATGAAGTGACCTGGTGATTCCTAGCCGTCAACGATAGACCTGGAGGAACCAACGAATGTAGTTTGTCCAAGCACTTTCCATGGTAGTAGCGATAGAGCAGTGAGAGACTCGCCACATCCCGCCTGTAAGAGTGAGGTTGGAGGGTGGAAAATAATTCGTCACCCACAAGGACACAGAGACGCTTTTGAACTATTGAAACTGGAACGTGAGGATTGGGCAGCTCCCGCCCAAATATAAAAACAGTACTTTATTTTCGGCCTAATCTAGCTCTTGTAAAGATAAAACATAGCAGAAGTCAGGTACTTACTTGTGCAGTGCAGGGAGCCGATATTTTACTTGCATGAAGTCTGTAGTTTTAATGTATTGTCATGAAGAAGAAATGTCCATACAAAAGATTAAATGATCTGAAACAAAATAATTTAAAAAAAGACAAAAGTAAGAGAGTTTGTTGCTCACCGAAGTGATATATGGTTGCATACATTTATGAGTTGATGAAAAGAGATAGTTTGAAATATTTAGCTTGATTTGTTTAGAGAAAATTCTTTTAAGTGCCGTGTGCTGGTTAGAGGCCAATAATATAATTGGCGAGTAATTTTATATTGGCGAGAACTTCAACGTTGGTTGCAAGCAAATGAAACGAAAATTTTCACATTACTTTAGATACTCTTCTCTGATAAATTTATTTTTTCTCATCATTTTATATCAAAAAGAATTTCGAGTAGGCTCGTGAATTTCATTCCTTCTTCTTCTTGGTTAATTTCTGTAAAGGCAAGGGTTTCATTAGTCCAGAGAAAATTTCACGTAGACTCGTGAATTTCTTTCCCTCTTCTTCCCCAGCTCACCCAAATTTGAAGGGAGTGGGTGAAGGGAGTTATTATTTCACAGTCACTACAGAATAAATGTATTTCTATCTAGTGACTGCTGAATAGTTTTGTAAATCTATAGACATTGAACTAAAATGTTAAAAATTACTGCTTGAAATTCTGGGATTAGGAGTTATCATTATATTATTTACTATTGTCTTCATCTTTGTTGTTGTTATCTCAACAGTTTGGTTGTTGTACCCACCAACCTTCATCAGGCATATGTCTATCCGGGTAACCTACAAGTTATTTTGAACTGAATCTGTTACCCTGATTGAAGTGAACTAATTCATTTTACCAACTCTTAATTGATATAGATATTTTAAATTTCTTTCTTCTCAAGCACTGTGCTCTCATTATCACCTCAAATGCCATTTAGCACAGAGAGTATTGACTGGTTAATTTACTTCAAGTCATAATTGAACTGCATCATTAAAGAACAATTTTGTTTTGATCCACTGTCTAAAAGTTTTTTCTGTACCAATGAATCATTCAAACAAGCCAATTGCTCACTGTAGCATTAGTGCAGTAAATATTTGTCCAGGTTCCAGCAATTTGTAAGAATTTCCTCTGAATCCCACCAAACATAGAAATGTACTTTTAGGTTAAATAGTTTCCATTTTGATTGAGATATTGAAATGACTTTTGGATGTAGACAATTTCTTCATTTTGGATTTTCATAATAAATCTACTTTTCATCACCATGGATTTCTTCTTTTTTCTACTATGTCGTTTCAAGATAATAGGTAGTCATAACTCTCTACAATTTTTTTTTTGTAGTTGCTCAAACTAACCTTTGACCTTCATTATCCTTGTGCCACCATCCATTCATGCAAAGTCATTAAATAGAATACTTACTGTTTGCTCTACTCTCTTGCTGTCAATGAGTGTTAAATTCTCCAAGCTTTCTTTCCTCATTATGTGTCCCAGAAATTTCAGTTATATCTAATACATCTCAAGGATGGTCACATTAGATATTTCAAAGGTCTTTCACAAGGTGTGGTATAAAGGGTTACTGCTCAAGCTCACTAGCTACGGAGTCACTGGAAGAGTTTTCTTATTTATAAAGTCATTTTTAACAGGTAGGTCCTTGAAGATAATGAGCAGTCCTCCAAGCCCCAGGTGATCAATGCAGGTGTCCCCCAAAGATTTGCTTTTCGGTCTAACCCTCTTCCTCCTATGACCCAGAACTTTCACCAGTCATGAACACATGTTCCCTCAGGTAGACCCCATGCTTCAAGCACCTACTTGGACTTAAACTCAACCCAGACTTCAAGTGGAACTTGTACATACAATCCATCACTAAAGATGCAGGGAAAATGGTTGGTTTCCTGTACTGCTCTAGCAAGTATCACACTCCTGCTATCTTCTACTTTTACAAGAACCAAGATCAAGCTGAAAATGGAGCACTGCTACCATATATGGGTGGGAGCTGTCCAGTTGTCACTTTCCCCTCTTGAGTCCAAAAGAGTCCTTGTGAGTGACAAATTATTTTCTACTCTGCAACCTCTTTCTCAGAGATGAGACATTGCAACAATCTCACTGCTTTTTTGATGTTTCCATGGTAAGTGTTCAGATGAACTATACTCCTTAGTTCCATCAGTCCAAGGCTTCATGGCTAAGATCCATAATGCCATGCACATTGTAGCAAACCATCTTCATTCCTTTCATATCCCCTTGGGGAGATGTAAGTTCCACTAAAGCAGCTTCTTCCCCTTGAACTTCTGCTTTGTGGAACCAACTCCCAAGAAACTGCTTCCCTGATGACTACAATCTTAACCTATTCAAGTCTAGGGTTAACTGTTATTTTCCCCACATATCCATATGAGATGTATCTCTTACTCTGTGGTTCTCTACCTCCAGTGGCTCTCCCTGGAACTGTACAGAGAGAACACCACTGTAAAAAAAATTAAAAAAGTATGAGTTTTTGTGTAACATCTATTTTTTCCTTCTGGTTTACAGCCATATTATGTTGAAACACTGGATCTCATACAATTACCAAAGTTAAGCTATGTTTTGCCTAGTTACTACCTAGATGGGTGACCACTTGGGAATACCAGAGGCTAATCTTGGCTGTATAAGTGGATAATGGCTTAGAGTTGGAAATTAGAGAGCTGAGTTCCAATTCCGGTCAAGTTTGTTATATTCACTTGTGTGCAAATATACTTAGGAAAGGTATGAATCCACCTCTTCTCCCTCCTCCTATGGATTAATTAGCAGGACATGTATCAGTAAATCAATATTATCTCCAAATAATTCTTGCAATCAAAAAATATTTTATGGTTGCAAAAGGTTGATAAGCCATAACAAAAACAAATCAATTAATCGTTTGCTTGCCTGTTCTGTCCATGGTATTCCCAGCATTGATTGGTAGAATAATATGTCTGTCACTTCAAGTCTCTTCTTTATCTGTGGGATAAAAGCTGCCATAGAGGAAATTAGATATTACAGAGCAGCTTAGAACTCTTTTCTATTTTGATTTCAATCTGATAGGGAATAACTGCAAAACACTCGCCCCTCCCCAATTTTTAGATAGAAGCACACAAATGCATTATGGGATTTTTTCCTAGCCAATAAAATATCTACTCACTCCACATTTGTAACAAAATCTTCTTATCTCTTAATACTTTGCTTAATTTCTGGAAGGCTTCTTTTTCTCTTCCTATATGACTTCAGATTTCATGTTTTCCATTGCCTGTTATGACACTACCAAAATAGTTAAATTTCTCAACCAGTGACTACCTTGTCTAAAAATAATATTTTTTTATGTCAAGCAAGAAGAGAAAATGCTTAAATGCTAATTAGTTATTTTTTGTAAATTCAAGTGTAATACATTTTACTAACATCTGGATTTATTCACAAATTTGTAAATAATGTGCTACAGCTGGCTGATTGTACAAGCAATAATGAGCTGAATAAACTTGACACTTCTATGATTTCCCTCATATTGGGCAAAAGATTCTTTGAGAAGGTCTTTGATGTCTTGAAATTGTTGGAACTATTGACCAGATAAGAAGTATTACATAGAACAAAGAAAGAGAGAAAGAAAGAATTTTATGGAAGCAGATTTTGAGAGTGTGCTGTAGGTGGCAAAACTTTCTATTTCAACTTCATGATCATTTATTCCCTCACATTTTTAACATGGAAGAATGGGATTTGTCATGTAAACAAAAAACAATGATCAAATTCTTCCAGTAAGTCAGTTGCTCACGGAAGGATAACAATTTATTCAGGTTCCAAGAATGAGCTATGAAAAATTATTTTTGAATCCCACAAAACACACAGAAGAACATCTTTAACTAATATTTTTTAATTTAATCATTTTACCCCAAGCAAGGCAATAAAGCCACTATGATGCAAAGGATTACTGAGTGTTAGAGAATAGAAGAAAAAAAAACACTATTAAGGAGTAAGAACAAGAATTAAGACACAACATAATGATTGCATTTAAAATTTGGAAGATCAGAGTTGACTGGGAAGCAAGAAGCTGGAAGAGAGTTCCATAAGTGAAAAGTGCAATAGAAGAAACGTTAGCATAGAACTTATGATTATATCTAGCAATTTCAATTGTAAAATAATGAGACCTAACTGCCAATCTAGTATTGTGCTTAAATTTATAAAATCTAAGTACCATAGAGGAAATTTCAGCAGAACAATTACCATGAAAGTATTTATAGAAAAGGCTACATTACTAAAGTGACTGAAGTTGAGATGCCAGATCAGATCTATGCATTTTCTATTTAAGCTGAGATATTAAAATCCGTTTTGAATGTAGCCACAGTTTTCTTCTATTAGGATGCTTTTTGGTTTAAACTTATGTCAGTGATTATTTGGTTTAAATATTAAAACTATTTTTCATCACCAGTGACTATTTTGCATAAAAGGATATTTTCTGTATTTTTACAAGAAAATAAAATAAAAGTGTTTAAATGTTGATCAACTTTCCTTTCTGTAAATTTTATGTGGGACCCATTTTCCAAGCCTCTTATGAAGGATTGATTGATTGTATAGGGAATAGAGAGCTGAATAAATTTGAAAGTCACTTCTAGGATTTCCCTAATATTAGGGAAGATGTTGTTGCAAACTTTTACATCAATCTTTGTTTTGCATATATTTGAGGTGTGGCTGAACAATTATACCAACTACCTGAAATTTGACCAAATGACTCTGTGTTAGAAAATGTTAATAAATTCTCTTCCTGGTTATAGCATGGTCTTTTCAGCACTTCTTTGTATATACAATAGTAAAACAAGCCATAGTCAAATAATTCTCATATCCTGATTGTGGTTATATAAGAATATCTTATATTGGCTGTTATATAATTTTTATGTGCCATTTATATAATCAGTTAACTGTTATATAAGTTAAATTTGGCAATTGATTTTATTCATGAGTTTTAACATCTTTCAAGCAATTTATTTTTGGATTAACCACAAATGAAACAATTGAGATTTTTAAAAAGTTTCTGGAATTTTTTCTTTACATTGATGAAAAACTAATTTTAATTAAAATTTATTTAGTATTTTCTCAATCCTGATATCTAATTATATTTTTACTTATTTATGTAACAAGTAAAACATTATATAACTTAGATCAAATTGGCAATTGATTTTTATGGCTTTTTTCATATCTTGCAAAACATTCTTTATTTTTGGACTGACTGCAAATGAAACAATTGAGAGATTTTTATTATATTTCTAAAATTATTTCTTTACATTTACAGCATTGACAAAAAACTAAAGTATGTTTCTAATTAAAATTAAACACTGAATATTTTCTCAATCAGGATATTTAATTATATAAGTATTTTTTTCAAAAGAATTACATAAGTTTTATTCCCCATTTTTCATTGCTAGAAGTAATTTTCCTAAAAGTAGGTCAGTGTGAAACTGTTGTCAGAGAAGAAAGAATGCTTTTTATCATTTTGATAACATTTTCAATTTGTTATATAATATTGTCTATAAAGACTGAATAGTGAGTGTTATGCTGTTTGGGTTCTCTTCACTGCACATTAACACTTAAGCAAAGTTTAATCTTAAAAATAGCATCAAACCCAGAAACTTGATTACAAACTTTTAAATATCAAAACAATTTTCCTAGAAAATCTGCTTGTTGTATGTTAACTCTCTGCACACCTAGTGGAGTAAAGGACTACAACATCACCATGTTAGGTGTTGATGACCCCTTGGACTCCTGCATAGACTATAAGACCACAGCCTCACCACACTAAGTGTTGGTGGCCCTGTAGACATCCATGTAGAGTATAGGTTCACAGCCTCAACATGCAAGGTGTTGCTAACCCCATGGACTCCTGTGGTCCATAGCCTCACCATGTTAGGTGTTGCTGATCCTTTTGACTACCATGTAGACTATAAGATCATAACCTCATCACACTAAGTGTTACTGACCCATGGACTCCTGTGTAGAGTATAGGGCCACAATGTCATTACATGAGCTGTGGCTTCTGTGGTTTCTGTAGCAACTGGGTTTTATTGGGTGGCATTATGAGCATCACACACATCACTTTTTAATCTAGAGTTGCCATTCTCTTATACTGGTGGCCTACCAAAGTTAGAGAGCTCATTCTTCCCTGCTATTTAACCCAAAGCTTGGTTTTTATTGATTGATTTGTTTTTTGGGCTTATCAACTTCTTGTGGGTTACTTAAAACTGAAACTTATTTTGGATTGTAAGAATAATTCTTATTTTATTTTTGTGAGTGAATTTTACGTTAACAGTTTTTTCAAATACAAATCCTGCTATTTAATCCATAGATGGGGGAAGAAGAGATGGATTCATACCTTTCCTGTTTTCTCATTCTGAGCCACACCCATAGCTGGGGAGAAGTAATGAATTTATGCCTTATGAAAATAAATTATCAGTATTTTAATCTTTAAATTTTTTTAGTGTTTATAGAGTTTCTTTTCATTGGAAGAAATACATAATTAGATGATCTCTCTGCACAAAGGCTCCCTACATTGTCATGTGTATACCATTGACCTCTAACACTCTCTAGGTGACTATTTTCATCAAGCAAAATGTTAATCCTGCCAATGCAATATGAATTTGAATTTCTTGGTTGTGTAGTCATATCTTCTATAGCAACACCTAAAACAATCTTGACTGAAATTGAGAGCCAGGCTACTACACTTTCAAATATATAGAACTAATATATAAAACACTATATTTTGAGGGGATTTCATATACAGCAAAAGTGGAAGATTTATTTAAAAATGATGTAGAGTGCTAAATGTTAATACCTGATGGAAGGCATTACATCTATTGTTGGCAGTGCAGTGTTTGTATTTTTTTTAAATTGATATCATCCCAAGCAAGGCAGTACAGCCACTAGCATCCAAGGGGTTACAGGAGGAACAGAAACATTAGTAACGAGTAGAAAGAGAAAAGAACAATCAGGAGGACAGTAGATAGTGATTGACATTGCATTTAAATTTTTGCAGATTAAAGTTGGCTGGAAAGCGTGGAGTTGGAAAGGAGTTCCACAAGTGAGGAGCGCAAGAAAAGAAACTGTTAGCATAGAAGCTACAGCTATATCTAGCCAGCTTACCTGTAAATTGATGAGATCTTGATGCCAGTCTAGTATTGCGCTTAAATTCATACAGTTTAGGTACCTTAGCAAAGAGCTCATCCAAACAATTATCATGAAATTATTTATAAAAAAGGTACAGAGGCAACCTTGTGGCAGTGGGCAAGTGACTGAAGCTGAGCTACCAGATCAGGACCAATAATATTGCTGATTCTTCTTTGGATCTTATCAAGGAGTTCAAGGTAAATAACAGGGGCACCGGATCATATAAGGCAGCAATATTCTAAGCATGCACAACATATATCTGTATACATCTTAGGAAAAAACGAACCATCAAATAATGTCAACAGTGCAATTTAGCTGCAATTTAGGAGACTAACAACTCACTGTCTATTGAGCTATCTACTCTTGTGAGACTAAATGCAAGAGAATTAGGAAGTAAAACTGTATCAGGATATAGATGATCATGGACCTCCACATCTTCCTGTCCCTTGTAGCTCTTAGTGTCTTTTTGTTATTTCTCCTAAACTTTGTTCTACCATCCATTTACTCAAGCCCCTCAAGTATGTTGCACACTGCTCTCCTCTGTCCCTCTTTCCCTTAATATGTCCTGTGAGTATTAGATTTTACAAGTCTTCCTTCCTCATTACTTACCCCAGAAATTTTAACTCTTTCTTCCTGATGTTTAGTATAAGTTTCCATTTTGTTTTCATTTTCTCTAAAACCTTGCTGTTCTTCACATGTTCGATCCATGGTATCCTCAACATCTTTCTATAGAACCACATTTCTGTTGCATCATGTCTCTTGTTCATTTTTGAGGAGATTGTCCAGCATTCACTGCCATATAGGAGGACAGATATCACATAACAGTTTAGTACTCTTTTCTTTGTTTCTAACATTCTTTTGGAATGCATCTTTGTCCATCCCAATGCATCTTCAGATCTTAGTGTTACACTTCCTGTCCTCTGTTAGAACACATTCCAGATATTTAAATTTTTGTACTTGTTTGATTTTAGTATTCTTGATTTTTAATTTGCATTTTCAGCTCATACTTCTGTCACATATTGGACTCGCCAGCCACTGGCAAGTTAGCAGCAGTTGGCAACAGACCCCTTCCTAGAACTTCATTCATAAAACAGAGTCAAGAAGACAAAAGATCAAAAGGAAATTGGCACTACTTAAGAAAACTGGTCCACTCTTTAAAAAGAGGGAACATTTTTTCAAGAGAAATTTTTGTAGATTGTCAGAATAAAAAAAGAATATTTTTGTAGATTAGCATTTATTAGACCTTCCTCAAGGTGTGACAATAGTTAGAATAAAAAAATTTTTTTTTGTAGATTAGCATTCATCTTGTCACACCTTGAGGAATATCTAATGAATGCTAATCATTTAAGAGCTATAATTGGCAGGAAAGTAAGAAGCCAGAAGTGAGTTCCACAAGTGAGAAGTGCAAGAGAAGTAAGTATTAGCATAGAACTTATTATTACATCTAGCCTTTTCAACTGTAAAATGATGAGACCTAACTCCCAATCCAGTACTACACTTAAATTCAAGTCAAGCTACTATTCATTTATTTATAATATAAATTCTATACATACGAAGGGGTTAGGATTCCTGGCTTTCAACCAGGCATCTCAGGTTCAATTTCTGGCATGGGAACCATGGCGGAGTGATGTATTGCGACTTGGATTGAGGAATCAGAGAGCTATGTTTGAATTCCAGTTGAGTTCATTCACTTATGTGCTAATACCCTTGGGAAAAGTATGAATCCATCTCTTCTCCCCACCTCCAACCAACTATGGATAAATAGCAGGACAGGCTGTGTTCTATAGCATTGGGTGGCAACTGCTCTAGGAGAAAGAAAATTCTGAATTTAAACCAGCCTGGTGAGGGTTGGGCTCTATCAGGTAATCTTGCCCAAGACACACTACTTCTACTGTGGCTGCAGTACATGTGGTGCCCCTATGACTAATGAGTTACAGGACTCATGATCAGGATCATGACATAGGAAGGGACTTGACATTAAGTTTTTCCAAAGCAAATATCTACTTGTTTTAGGGTCTAAAAATATTTTTTATATATATTTTATGTCATTAGGGCAGGATGATTTACCCTTTTTTTAGAAAATCAACATTGCACTCAGCTGGGTTTTGATGTGATAAGTACTGATACCAAAAATTAGCTTTTACCAGTTTTTGAGCATTTAATTTTAAAGATCATTTGAAAAATGTATAGAAATACCTCATTTCTGCAGGTTTTGCTTGTAAACTGGCTTCAAAATTTTACTATTTCAAGAATAAAGTTAATATCTTTTGTAATAGATACATTGAATTGAAAATATATTCAAACTAGAATTCTAATTTAGTTCACTATAAGCAAAATATGCATTTTTTTACAGTAAGTAAAAGCTGTGTAAAAATTGTCAAAGATTACAAAAAATGCAACTCAATGAATAAGATTTGATATATCATTTGTTAGATCATAATTAATAAAACCAAAAAGTAGCTAAAAGTGTATATAACACCATAATAAAGTTGGATACAAATTATAAGGCAAAATGTCTTCACATTTGCATTGCTTATTGAAAATCCCACTAAAACTACTACATGGTATAACATTACATCATAATATAGCTAAATTGTTCACTATAATTTCTATTTGAAGTAAATGAAGGTCTTATTTGATGGAAAAATGATTTATTAATAATTTTGTGCCATGCATCTTATCCAATTTGTAAAGCTTCAGTAAATTATAATTTTATAAGGTTGTGCTATAAGGCTTCCATTGATCACTGGAATAAAACTGGGATGCTATGCTTTTGAACCTAAACTTAATCTTTTTAAACTTGTTTCCTCAAAAAATGGCAATGATTTTGAAAAAAATATTTTGTGTCATTATTCATCATGTCAAATCCAAACTTTCAAATTGAGTGCAATACCACAATTCCAAAATCAACCTGCCCTAGTCATTTATGACATGTATTAGGTTGGTGCAAAAATAATGACGTAATAATGTCGTTTTTTGACGTTAAAAAATATATCAAAAAACGTCATTATTATGTCATTATTTTTGCACTAACCTAATATAAATGCACAGTAAAGAGTTTAAAAAATTAAAAAAAGAAGAAAATTTTTATGATTTGATTTCCTCTTCTAAATTGATCAGCAATGAATGAGACGGAGAGAAGGGTGTTGGCTTGTTTTTGGATAATGACATTGTGCCTCAAGCAACTCCCAAACATAAATTTGAGGTACCAAGAGAAATTAAGAGAAGGTGTACAAATTAACATTTACCATTTTATTAAAATAAACAAATATAAAGAACACATTTGTATTATACATGAATATAGTACTTAAAATGATGGGATTTTCAAAGTTTTTATTTTATTTTTTTAATCATTTCACCCCAAGCAAAGCAATAAAGCCACTAAGATGCAAGAGATTACTGAGTGTTAGAGAATATGAGAAAAACTACTATTAAGGAGAAAGGACAATAGAAGAATAAGATTTAAGAAAATATAAGATAACAATTGAAATTGCATTTAAATTTTTGAAAAACAAAGTTAACTGGGAAACAAGATGCTGGAAGAGAGTTCCACAAGTGAGGAGTGCATGAGAAGAAACTATTAGCATAAAACTTATGATTATATCTAGCAATTTCAACTGTAAATTGACGAGAACTTGTCGCCAATCTAGTACTGCATTTAAATTCGTAATTTCTAACGACCATAGAGTAATACCATAGTAATATTCCATTTGAGTAATACAAAAATGTGGCACCAGACCAAAAGGGGGGAGAGGACAAGGCTGGTCTTCAATCTGTCTTATCTTAAACTAAATTTGCCACAATTACTGACCCAAACATAGCACAGTATTCCTTACACAAAAAAACAACACATTCATACTTACTATTCTTCCAACAGCCACCATAATACCTCAAAGTTTTTATGTAGGTAAGTTCATTGCCACAAAAGTATTTATAGAAAATGCATGGGGAAGCTATGTTACAGCAGTTAAAAAGGGACTGAAGATGAGATGTTAGTCAGGACCTATAACATTGCAGATTCTTCTTTGGATTTTATCAAGGATCTCTAAATATATTAGAGCAAATAGCTACCTTTATGGCAAGATGAGATTGCTGATCAATACTTAATATCTTTTTTTTGTTATTGTATAGTTTTTCTTATTCAGTGCTTTTTAATGTCAGTCAGGCTATGTCTGACCTCTACCATATCTAAAACTCCAACTGGTTCTCTAGTGTGCCAAGGATTATCTCTTACCTGGGTTCTCTAACCACTAGGGAAAAGCTTTCATATAAATCCCTACAAGGACATCACATGAGGAAACTTAAAATAAGGACAATACAACTATAAAGATGTATCTAAATATTACTTACACAGGGGGAGTGAAACAATAACTGTCAGTATTACAAAAGAAAGTTGAGATTCCCAGGATGGCAACTCCAGTTTCTTTATGTCAGAATCCATTTTTGAAAGGAGGAAACTTTACAAAGTAGCAAAATGTCTTTATACTGTGAATTGTTACATTTCTGATTGAAGCAGTAACTTCTGATTTTGTGAAAAATTGAAAATTTAGCTTCATTTTAAAAAAATCTATAATAGAAAAAAACAAACAAAACATTTTCTTAATTAAATGCTTTTTAAAAATTTTCATGTTAAAACATTTCCCATACTTTAAAAAAATAAAATAGGAAAAACATATTTTCTTGACATTACAAAAAGAAAAAAATTCTGTCAAAACATCTGATATTGCCCTGCCTGAATAATTAAATAGATTTCAATTTTTTTATTTTATTTTTACAAAATGTAAAAATAACTTCTTTTAATATATATATATATATATATATATATATATATATATATATAGGGCATGGTGGGTAAATTGTCACCATTTTATATTTTTAATTTTATGCATCTGCGTTGTCTGTTCTTGATTTTGTCAACTGCACAGTATAATAGGGTCAGTTGTGAACCATCTGCCAGAACCCAGTCATGGCTGTCAGGCAATTTCTGCGACCACATCATCCTTTATATCTGGCCTTCCAACACCCCAGATTGCAACTCCTTGATTATTATGTTTGGGGTGCAGTTGAGCGAGAGACCAACAAAACTCCTTGTAACACCAAAGATGAACTGAAGGGGAGGATTATGGCAGCATTCAACAATTTAAACAAGGAAACAATCCAGAAGAGATGCAAGAGATTCCAAAGTCATCCTGAGGCTGTGGTTGAAGCCAATGGCAATTTTATTGAATAAATTTACTCTTTAGTCTTTCAAGATATTTTTATATAATTTTGGTAAATATATCTGTTAAAATGAGATGTCAGTGTTATTTTCATTTTTGTGTCATTTAGACGAAAATTTATGCATCACACCCTGTATATATATTAGGTTGGTGCAAAAATAATTTCGTTTTCTAACATATGTTACTATGTGAGAAAACGAAATTATTTTTGCACCAACCTAATATATATATATATATATATATATATATATATATATATATATATATATATAGATATGTCTGTTGTTGTTTTTACAAATGTGGTCGTAATTTTTTTGGAATTAGAGGAAAGTATTTTTGTAATGTTTATTTTGTTTATCTTTGACTAGTGGCTCATTATTGCCAGTTTCTTTATCTATTATTATTTATATTCAAAGATTATTTTAATAACATTTGGTATGAATTTTATTCCTTTATATTTTCTTATTTATTAATTGCAAATTAACGCTAGCAGCCCTTTATGAGGGTGAAAGAGTCTCTCTGAGCTTTGGTTAACAATCCTTTTAGTGTTGGTTTTCCGATGAAAAGACTTCAGATGGGAAGGAAAACTTATGACAGCTTAACCTGGTCATTATATTGCATGTGTCTGCTGAGAGGCGTGTATTGGCTGATATTGACTGTGATCCGGAGAGGTTAAACTCTGCAATAATAAAACATGAGGACTGTCATTTGAAGTTTCCATGGCAAGTCTTTTGCACCATTACTTTTTTATCGACAGATCCAAAAAGTGTGGATGGTCCAACACAAGCCTTCACCACTTGAAACGAATTATTGTGTTGGTTTTCTGACAACTACATCTAATTAGTTCCACACATATCCGGCTACTGTGAAAAACTCTATGAAACAACATCAACTTCATCTCGGCACAATTGGAATGGTACAAAGTCTCCAGGACAACAACTCAGCACCAGAGAGAAAAACAGCTCTGGTCACATTGGAGCTAAGACATCTAACAGTGTTCCTACTGCACTTGTATACAATACATTCTCTTGTACTGTTTGTGGTCTTTTGTGCAATTCTTGAGTCGGTCTCAAAAGTCATGCCTGTCATTGCATGCAGATAATTAGTTTGTGGTTGTCGGAACCTCATACATCGAACTTGATGGGAGAATCCGTAGTATATGTGTGTGTGTGAAGTGTGAAGTGACAGAAAGCCTTAATTTACTATACAATTTATATATATATAAAATTGTAGCCTCAGTCTGTTTGTTTGTTTGTTATTGAATTCCTTCTAGGGTTTGGGAGATAAACCCCCATAACCTTATATATATTCTGAAACTACATTACTCAGTGTACCTGGATAACTATATTTCATTTTGATCAAAGGGGGTCCCCCAAAGGGTATCCCCCACCAGTGAAATTTTTTTCCCTTTGAAATTAAATTTAAATTTGAACAAGGGAATGACTCCTATCCAAAATATAGGAGTAAGCTAGAACATGGAGTTCACATTGGCAAGATCATTGAGTAATACTGAAATGCATTATTTTTCTCCATAAATTATAACAATGATTTAAAATCAATCATTTTCTTACAAAAAAATCTGTGACCCACAGCAAGGCACAGGTAATTTTGCTAGTGTATATATATATATATATATATATATATATATATATATATATATATATATAATAAAATATAGTTTCAAAATGTGCCATATTTATAAGTAAAAGGTACTCAATATCAGGGATAGCACATGTGTAAATATCAGAGTGGACACTGAGGTCAACACCAAGTAATGACAGTTTGATGCTTAAACACAATCTTCAGGCTGGAAGATTGCATTTATATTCATGTGGTCACCCATTTAGTTACTGACCAGGCTTGATGTTGCTTAATTTTGGTGATTGTATGAGAACCAGTATTTCAATATCATATGGGCGTAAATCATGTGAGAGAGAGAAAATTCCTGTTGGGACATGTATGGCCACTCTGTCAATTTAGGGTTTCATCATTATTGTGATCAGCACCTTGTTGTTTAATTCATTTTCTATAAGCTTATCAACTTTTTGCAGCCTTTTTTCAACTTTTTTCAACCATAAAATATTTCTTTTAAATTGTAAGAATGTTTTTGAGATAATAATAGTTTAGTGAAACAATTCTTTTTTGTAAGCAGTGGAATTGACCTTGAAACACTACAAGAATAAGTGTGGTGGTATAATATGGTCCTCACTACTTATGACCCCCAAGGACTCTTACAGACAATGTGAAGTTGGTGTGCATCACCATAGGTGTTTCTGTGGGGTATTTGCAGAGCCACCCATCATTGCTTTCATTCACCTGGACACTTTCAAGAAACTTGTTATGTTTGAGTTGCTGTGGTTGGCAGCTTGTGCCAAAAGCACACTGCCTTTTCATTTCTTTCCTGTGTTAGAGTGGAGGCTGCCATGTTAATGTTCTCCATATTTCTAAAAGAGAAATGAGAATGATAAAATTTGGTGTATACTATATAGTATTATGTTAGGTCATCATCCATTTATACTTTGTTGAATATGTGTTCTAAAATAGCCTGTGCAATATATATATATATATATATATATATATATATAGAGAGAGAGAGAGAGAGAGATCGATAGATATATAGATAGCCTGATATAGATATATAAATATAAATAGATATATATATAGATATATATATTTATATGTAGTAGCATACCTACAAACGATAATGAGTATGTCCCCATTTACATAAATACAGTAGTAAATACTGTATGTTGGTCTACAGTTGAAGATTCATTGTGGAATTCATTTGACTCACTTCTAACAGTTGACTACTATCTTCTACATGCCACTGATGAATCTTATGTGTTCTTCTTGCCCTAAGTATTATCGTTCATTACCAACCATCGTGCGATTATTCTATTCAGTAACCTTTGCTGAATATACAATAGATTTTGCCCAATGTGATCTAGTAAATTAGCTTTTCAAAAAGCACTCAGTTCTTCGAAATCCACAGTATATATATATATATATATATATATATATATATATACAGGGTCCGATGCATAAATTTTCGTCTAAATAACACAAAAATGAAAATAACACTGACATCTCATTTTAACAGATATATTTACCAAAATTACATAAAAATATCTTGAAAGACTAAAGAGTAAATTTATTCAATAAAATTGCCATTGGATTCAACCACAGCTTCCAGATGACTTTGGAAGCTCTCCTCCAACTCTTCTGGACAATCTTCTTGTTTAAGTTGGTAAATGCTGCCATAATCCTTCCCTTCAGTTCATCTTTGGTGTTACAAGGAGTTTTGTTGGTCTCTCGCTCAACTTCACCCCACACATAATAATCAAGGGGGTTGCAGTCAGGGGTATTAATTGGCCAGATGTAAGGGGTGATGTGGTCACAGAAATTGCCTGACAGCCATGAGTGGGTTCTCCAGCTTCTGTGGCATAGTGCAGAGTCCTGTTGCCAGACATAGGGTCTTCCAGGAGCCACCCTCTTGACACAGGGCAGCACTACCTCCTCAAGGCACTTGATGTAGGTCACATTGTTGAGACTGAGGCCCCGTGGAAAGATGAACGAAGGCATAATGTCACCATCAATAGTGATCACTCCAAACACCTTCATAATTACCATTAGACTCATCCAACTCTTTTCAAATCTTCTGCACTGTCCTCAGATTGACACCTAAACACTTTGAAATGTTCATATTGGAGCTTCCAGCTTCCCAAGCAGTACAGTATACCATTTCCAAATTTCTGGTGGAGTGAATTGCATCATAGTGCTCTTTTTCTGACAGATAATACCAAACTGACCCTAATATGCTATGCGGTTGACAAAATCAAAAACAAACAATGTACATGTATGAAATTAAAAATCTAAAATGGCAACATCGCACCACACACACACACACATATATATGTATATATATATATATATATATATATATATATATATATATATATATATATATATTAATTAATAAAATATTTAAAGGGCTTATCTTATTGACCAACTCCAGAGTTTTTAATTAGATGGTTTGATAAATCTATTAAATTATTACCAGCTATCATATACTATACTTCAAAATACAAACAATGATCATACACAGAAAAATTCAAATTTGAAATACACACCATGCATTTTAAAAACCTAACAACATTTAAATATTTAGTGGCAATTAAAATGTTTGATTTTTATTTATTAATTTTCTTTTTAATTAATTCATTTATTTATTTTTAGTTTATTTATTTATCTTCAAAATTATCTTTATGACTCAAAATTTCACAGATATGGTATCTACTTGTCAGGAGATATGATAGTAAATTTAAATTTACTCACAGATAATATATTTCTTAAAAGATGTTACTTAATTTTCTATGCTAGTTTTTTATGTCAACTTATTTTCCATTTTAAATACATCAAATAAAATAACAAATAATAAAAATGAATAAGTTGATGTAGAAAAAATTAACGCAATCTGCAAATAAATTCAATACTATATACTATCATAACCACTGACAAGTTGGTAGCATATCTGCAAAACTCTGAGTCGGGAAGATGAATTGATCATTGAATTGAATTTTATTTGTTGATAATAATAATCTATTTCTTAATATTGAGCATTTTAATTACAAGGACTGTTAGCCTTGAAATTATTACCGTCCATACTGGTCAATCATTTTTTTTTTTTTCCGAAACACAATATTTTTGATTTTGTTGTTGTTGTTGTTGTGTGTGTGTGCGTGCGTGCGTGTCCATGCGTAAAAAAATTTTGACTTGTTATTTTTTTTCACTATTAAAATCTTCTTTATCACAAGCATGTATATTGTCACAACTTTAAATAATTTGACAAATTTTATTTTATTTTACGAGAATTAAAATTTCGAGAATTTATTTTAACATTATGTAACAGAAAACTGAAAAGCGTTTTACTATCAGTTCTTTTCTGTTGAAAACGTGGAAAATATTTATTATATTTAATTTAAAACAACAAAAATATTTAAAAATATATTGTAATATTGAATGAATTAAAATTCGCATTCTGAAGTACTAAAAAAAAAAAAGCAAATTCAGATTAATAAAAAAACGGAATTTGTATGCATAAACTTCGCAATTGTAGTAAAAGGCTTTGAAAGCCAGTTAGATTTACTTTAGAGACCCGAAAGTGAAACTAAAAAAGGTGCAAAAAGTTTTTTTTTTTTTTTTTTTTAATTTTCACTTTTCAGTAAGAGGTGAAAGAAGTAATTGAACTAGTGCTAGTCTAAAAAAACACTTAACAGAAAAAAAAACAATACAACAAAAAATATTTTTATTTATTTTACATTTTTCTTACTTTACTTACTTCATTCACTTTTTTAAGTAACAGAAAATAAATCTTAAAGAAAGTTATCATCGCAACTGGGTACGCACAAAAATGTGTATTTCATATCTACGTGCGTGTATGGAAAGTGTTTTTTTATTACTTTCATTTCGAACCCGCTGCCACCACTGCACGCCTCCTCCTCTTACTGCTACCACAGCGACCAACCGCTGCTTACTCTCTCTATTTCTTTTACTGTTAACTCTCTTTATCTCTCACCCTCCCTTGGTAGCAGTAGCTATTATTTCCTCCGTCTTCATTCCGTTCAGGGCCCTGAAACAAAGTCGGCTAGTGATTTGTCTTTCTGTCGTCACATGACAATTTTATATAACACACTATCGACCTAGTGTAGGCTTAGATACAAATATGTATACATATATACCAGGAAAACTGTAGTAGTAGTAAGTACCGGTGTTTTCTTGTAGAGAAGTTACTTTTAAAAAAAAAAAAAAAAAAGTCAAATCTTATGTAAACCATACAGAAAGAAACATAAAGCTGGTTGCCATAGGTTTTTAAGAGACAAAAAAAATGTTAACTTCAATTCACCTATGAAGGACCGGACAATTTAATTTTTTTTAATCGACTCTTGAGGACTGTTTCCCGTCGTCATGACTTATTTAATAATCAGGAAGGGACTAAAAGAAATGGTGATATCTACGAGGGTCATGTCTTGGGAGAACACCACAAACATTAAGATCGCAGTCTGGCAAAAAAACAATGAATCTAGAGATTGTCAGCAATTAAAAAATAGAAAAAAATATTCAAAATTTGAAGATTACAGACTATATTCTAAAAAACTGCTTTGATCAATTTCTTTTCTTTTTTAGCAAACTTAACCAAATCGTATCACAACATAAACAATAAACATTAAACAACCTGTGTTTTTCTTAATCAAAAAAATGTTCACCTGCCATCTAAGTAATTAAAATTGATTCTAAAATATTTAGACTAGAGAGTGAGTTTTAAGTTGGTTTATTTTATAAATTTTAGATATAAATGATTTAGAGATAAATTATACTTTCTTTTATTTTATTTTTTCGTCTATTAAGGAATAAATAAAAACTTTATTTGTACAGTTAAACTAAACAGTAAACACCGAAAAAGACAGGACAGTAATGGTCGATTTAGTGCCAGAAAATTACTATCTTTTTCCTCAGACACATGAAGATACGCCAACAAGTCAGCAACAAACCAGAATTTCAAAGGATCTTCTTTGCTTGGCCGATAATTTAGCTGTTCAGGGACAAATTACAGCGGCTTTTAATAATTATTCAAAGGCTTTTAAGTTGTGTCCGTCATATCCACCTGAAGTTCTTCAATGTTTCGCTGACGCCTTGTGTTTTTCTCACTCAAACAGAAACTTATTGGCACACATGTCTAGTGAAAAACACAAATTATTCAGGTAGGTACAAAATAATCACTTTTTACTTTTTTTTTTTTAAAGGGGACGGGGTTAATAAGAAAACAAAAACAAAAAAAAACAGAACTTCTAATTATTGAGAAAATACTAAAAAAATTAAGTGTTGGGGGAAACATGAAATTTTAACTTCCTTTTTTTAATTTGCTTGTTTGTGTCTTAATTACGATGTAATAAAAATTTAGAAATATTTTCATGTAATAATTACATGAATGAAAATATTTCTAAATTTTTCACTCGTTGGCGAAGTTTTATGAGCAGTGGATTAACATTTTATGACACGTACAGTTGTAGACTGATTGGTTCATTTGTCGAAAACATTTTTCATTTAACCAGTTTTAAATTTGGAGCATTTACAAATATCTCTCCATAAAAAAATGAAAGCTTTAATTTTTTAAAGTTTAATTTTGAAATTAAAAAAAAGAAATGAAAAGCTTAGCTTAAAAACCGATTGTTAAAAATGCTTAATTTATTAAATTTATAATAATTGGGCTTGTGTTTGATTACTTCACCGTAATGTTTTTAGTTGAAAGTTGAGTTTATTTATCTTCCTTTTTAAGTTAAAAATTACAGTTGAAAGACACGAATTACGGATGACCATGAATGCTAAAAATGATTACATAAAAAAAAAAACAACAACTTTTCTTCCCTCTATTTTGCAAACGTTATTTTGTAAAGACTAAATTATCGATAGTTAGTTTCAGATATTTTCTCATTTTGCTTTCTGGATATGTATATAAATTAAAACATTGTATTTGTTTTTATAAATAATATACGGTACCCCTTTGAAAAGAGGTGGGGAATATTTCGAATATTTAACTTTTTATTTGAAATAAAAAAAAAAAAAATCTAAGCATTTTTAAGATTAAAAATAAACTTTTTTTTTTTTTTTTTTTTTTTACGAAGGTTGACGTGTATATTTAAAAAAATATTTAAATAAACCATTTTTCAGCTAAAAAATAAAATTTATCATTTTTGAAGGAAATATCATAACGCAATTGTTAATAATACTTTTTTAAATTTTCATCGTCATAAATAAGAAATTACTCTGAAATTCAATTGTCTTCAGATTAGAAATCCTAAAAACCTTGAAGAAACCTTTTTTTATTTACAAATTCATATGAAGTGGATTAATTTTATTATATTTCAATTTCCCAACCCAACATTGCAATTATTTAGCAGCCGACATATGTCTGACTGAATGTTACATAACTTGTTACACATTGTTACATAAGTTGGGCTTTGTGCTCAGAAATCTCCGAAAATCGTTTATATTTTCATTTTTACTTTTAAAATCTGAACATTCGATTGTCATTTAAGTAAATTTATTTAAAATGTATTTCATTGTGTATTTTCGTAACAAATTGTTTCTTTTGTTATTTAGGTTCCTGTAATTAACTTCCCTGGCAGACTTGTTTACATAATTTGAATTTTGAAGTCTTATTGTTTTTTGTTTTTTTTTGTTTATCTGTTTAGTAGATCTTTTAATGGTAATAAAGTTTTAATTAATCTTTTTTACTTGCCAGCGTAAATGTGAAGTTTTATTTCTATTTGTTTTCTTGTATTTTATTTTTATGTGCATTTGTGTCAAAATATTCGGTATCATCAGTAAAAATGTGAGACGTATCAAATAAGTATCCTCTTTCTTTAAGGAAGATTTTTTTACAAGAATGGGAAATGAACGTTTTTAAAGTTCAGACGCTACTTTGTAGAAACATAAAATTTAAAAGAAAAAAAAAAAGAATTTCATCAATTTACCTTGGTTATTTTCAGTGAAAACTGAAAAGTTTGCGGTTTGATTAAGACAGGATGCACCCCCCACCACACACACACACACACACACACACACACAATCTGCTTAGTCAGGCCGAGAGCCCTTAATCCCCATTTTGATTAGAAAAAAAAAAATCTTGAGCAATTTTTCAAATAATTTTTCATTTTCCTCTTTTTATACCAGAACACATTGTAGGCTCCTAGTGACTAGGAGCCTGTCAGTGTCATTAAAACACCACTCAGCGGCAGGTACCCTCATCATTTTTCTGCATTTTGGGGGGAGTTGTTTGTTTATTTTTCTTAATCAGAAAGTCTTGTAAAAAAAATGATTCCATCCAGAAATGTTTTTGGTACACTTGAAAATTGAAATATATAAAAAACATTTTTAAAACTAGAAATGAGGAAAACCTTTTTTCTTAATATTTTTGTTTAAAAAAAAAAATACGTAGGTACCCAACACTACAGGAAGAAACCCCTTTATTTTCGCGTTTAGAAAATAAAATATTTTTTTACGGCAGTTTCATTATCCGTTTTCAAAAATACGTTTGGCTGCGACAAAAGTCTCTCGTGTACATACACAAAAACACCCTTTAAATTTCAGGGAAACCGGTTTTTTCCCCCCTTTTTAAAGTCTGGTGGGGGTCAAAATAGCAAACACGTTCGCTCGAAGTCTTTCATTTTTTTTTCTTTCTTTTTTGCACATTGAAGAAGATTGTTTGGCTAGTTTTGAATTTGATGTAAAATACTTTTTTCTCGGACTGACTAAAAATATTTTAGCCTTGTTTGCTTACTTTCTGCATGAATCAGTTTGAAAAAATCTTTCAAATGGACCGACAAAAAACACAGCTGATCAGGAAGTTGTTCTCTAGTTTGTTTTTTGAATTTATAATAAATTCAATAAACAAAAAGAAAAAACTAAACTAAAGTATTTATTTGATTTCTCTGCTTGACTTTGATGTTTTTGAAATTTTTCATTTCTTCGAGAAAATCTTGGCAAGAGTTTTATTTTATTTATTTTTTTTATTCATTTATCATTGGACATTTTTGTTGCTTTGTTCGTTTCAATTGGCAAATAAAAAAAATCACTGCGTGACGCGCAACAATAACTTCTCATTTTTTTTGTAATTATTCAGGTTTAAAAAAATGCATGATGAATTAATTAAATTACAATACATTAAAAAAAAAACTAATTGTAATTCTGTTTTACTCTTACACTAATTTGAAAGTAAATTTATTTTTAGAACATTTATTTTTAGATAAATTTTATTTATATAATTAAAAAAAACAACGCAATATTAAGATTCAAAAAAAATCTTTAAAATTAATTTAATTCATAAATGTTCAGAGTTGCCAGAATTTGCTACAACTGGAGTAGAGAATTGGGCTCCAATTTTTTTCTTTTTTAGTTGCTTTTTTAGTTTCTTTAGTTTAAACCTTTCTAGTTTAACTTTAGCTAACTGTTGATTCGCCTTTAGGGATATAGTTGCACTGGGCTTCCAAATTTAGCCTATGTCAGCAACCTTGCCACTTTTTAAAATGGCTATTTTTCTTCTATAATTTTGTCTATAAAGCCACATGTTTGAAAGGAACATTGACAAAAAAGTATTAAATATGGCGTATTTATCAATCATAAATTCGAATTAAAAAAGATGTATTTTCAAACTACAGTATTTGAAGTTTTAGATTCAAAAGACTTAAAGTCAATATATAGAATCTATTGATAAAAAAATAGCTACATTTTACTTTGAAATTTGAGGCAATATTTCAGAAGTGTTAATCAGTTGCCACCACAGTTTGAAAAAATAAAAAAAATGATTCCTTGCTAGATCATTATTCTTCTTTTTGAAATTTTAGTTTACTTTTTTTTTTTTTTTTTTTTTTAAACACTTTTTAGCTCTTAGTTTTTAAGCGTTGAACATCTAAAATCTTTAATTTGAAGTTAATTTCTATAAGAAAAGTTTCTGGTTTTGATCTTGATGGCTATATCAAAAAAAAAAAACAACTTGATTTGCAGTCAGTTTCTGAAAGTTAAATTTTTATAAGTTCCTTTTTTTTTTTTTTTTTTTTTTTTTCACTCAAGTATTTAAAAAAAAAAAAAAAAAAAAAATTAAATTCTTAAATGTCATAAGTCCCCGCCTCAACCAACTTCTCCGTAAAAAGCAAAAACTCCTTTCTTACATAAGGGGATGCTGAAAAGTGCTCAGCCCGATCATTTCTTTCAAAAAATCTAACCAAATATCAAGATTTATTTTTAAATCGTTTCTTGTTTGGACTGAAACACACTTAGCATTTTTCTATCATTTATCTTTCAAAGAATCACTAGTGCTATTATTATTAATTAACACTACATTCGACCTCTGATTTCATTCAAATTCCATGTAGTTGGTTGTTGTGTGATGTACGTGCCAAAACACCACGCAACTAATGCCCGCCGTTATTCTTGTAGGTAAGGAGACTAAGAGAAGAGAATATAACTCGAAACAAGAAAATTTGATTTGCTGTTTTTACTTTTTAAATGAAATCTGCAATTTTTGTTAAGAAAAATGTAGACACTGAAGAAAGTGAAAACTAAAAGTAGTCGAAATAATTTTTTTAAATTGTGTGCGTTTGAAAATGAATATTATTATAATTTGTACAGTTTATTCGGAAATCACAAAAATAAAAAAAAACATTTGCGCACACAAGACTTTGAGAAATATCAATTCAATTAACTCACCGTTTTAGGCTTTAAGATGACATCATTACATTATATAATATAATAATGCGTGTATTCAATACAGTTGGAGAGTAGTTAGTGCAAAAAAAATAATCCTAAAATGGGAATGAACAAAGTTCATTACATCATGAAACTTGTGAATTTTTGTAATTCTTGGAGATTTTTAATTTTAATTTTTTTTTTAGTGTCATGTCATCTAATTCAGATTTCAATGATTTATTTAATTCACTTTTCGTATGTTCGACATTAAAAAAAGTTATGTAAGAAGCTAATTTTTAATAAAAATTAACTATAGAGTTTCTCACTTGTACCATATGACCAAAAAAGTGTTGTTTTGTGACCCATATTGATATCGATTTGTAAAAAACCGCATTTGTTTTCTATGGTTCAGCCTGTTTATATTCGTAATTTAAATTTAATTTTGTAGGACATGTCCCTTAAAGTACCAGCTGTTTTTACTTTATTTTTTGGAGGCAACAAAAGGACAGTATTTTCTTGGTTGGAATTACATTCTCAGATCTAATTATAATACAAAATAGTTGAGTGGGTTAATAAGATCTCTAAAAAACCATTATATAATAATTATATAATCTTCCTCTCTGAAAAGTTGCCTCAATTTTTTATTTTTATTTTTCTAGTCAGTCAAAAAAATGGCAAAATTAAAGGACTGTGTTAGCAATAAATACAAAAAACGTTAAGATGATTCATATGTAGAATAAATCTGAAATGAAATTTGAATTTTATTTCTAAGCACATCTGTAGTTGGAGGAATTAATTAATTTGAATATTACATACATAGCCACCACAAGTGCGTTAACAAAAGAGTTTTTAATTTTTCTAAAACACAGTCAAACTATTGTCGTTTAATTCCAGATGTTAAAAAATGCGTGAAGTTTGACACTATTATTAAATAAAGCATATAAATTTTTTCAGTGATAATCACTGAGGTCAATGTCCGTGTAGCCAAAATTTAGTTCGTTTCTGTTACGTAAGTCGTCGTCTTACTCTTCTTGTGTAACTCACAAAAGTTGTTAGTTTATGTAACGCATCGCTTTTTCTTGTTTTTAAGAGTTAAAAAATTGGACTGAACTGAGTGCTTTTTGAAAATAAAATTTCTGTATTTCAATTTGGGCTGTTTTAATTAAGCAGTAACAATCCTTCGGAGTGGGGATTCGACATCTTGCGAATTATCCGATGAAATCAATCTGCCAACCCTTATACGGAAAGAATGCTTAGTTCTTGAGTACTATTTGAAGAAAAAACATTTTTAAAGTTACTTTGTAACATTTTCCTTTGCTAAACGCAAATTGATATTATGTTGGGTGCTGCTATGTGATTCATTTTGAGAGCCGTAAAAAGTCCGCTGTAGATGATTACATAATAACGAAGTTTGCTTTCTTTGACGTGGGTGTTTAATACGTGACCGGAAAAAAGTAACGATTCCTGCTTTTGAATAGAAAAATGTCATATTCACTTATTTAACAAAATAAAATAACATTTCAACTTATCTAATTTACCGTAATGAAATAATGTTGATAAATATCGATTTTGTTTTTAAATATCACCTTTTTTGTGTATTATTTATTAATTAAATTTAAATATGAATTACCGTGCTCATCATCACACGTTTAAGGTGTGCCAAACTCAATTTTTTTTTCTTTTTTTTTTTTTTTTGTGGGTGAGACTTCAGTTCACCCACTTTAAAAGACCAAAGGGGGGTTAAAGTTGAAATCAAAACTGCAAGCCCGTTTTTGTTTCCATCGCTATCTTTTTTTTTTCTTTTTTTTTTTTTTTTTTTTCTTTCTTTCACCAGATTTTCTTATCGTTTTTCTCGAGCTTTCTTGTACCCACACCTTTCCACTCTTCTTTCTCTATCTTGTACCCACTCCCCCACAATATTGTCATGGGGGATTAATTGGACAGACAGTTGATGACTTTGTGGGGAACACTTTTACCTTTTTTCTTTCCCACCTACCCCCCCCCCCGAAAAAAAAAGCGAGTCCAAGCAATGACATTAATCATCTGTACTCTTATATTCCAAATACTGGTGGGAAAAAAATAAATGGTGGTTACGGGGGAAATCAAAATGTAATAAACTGGGTACGGTTCAGTAAGTGTAGCAATTGAGAAAAGATTAATTAAAAATAAGTCTTTCATACTATATAAAAAGACCTCAAAGAAATAAAATAAATAAATGTCCAGTGTCTTTTAGTAATTTTGAAAATATTTCCACAAAATCTTTTCAACCTTATGATATAAAAAAAAATACTTAAGCTGGGGTGTGGATAAACTCCGAGTGTTGAGTGTTAAAAAAAAAAAAAAAAGTCTGAAAATTAACAATCAGGTGGTGACATTTATTTGGCATCAAAGTACAAAGATAGTCTGAGTCAGAAGGACCAACATAGTTGCTGATTTTTGACTGTTACTATGGTAATCAATGCAGGAAGCGGAATCAGTGAGCTGAGTTAGTTTGGTTTAGTCATTTGTATTCACTTTCACACGTGTGGCTTAAAAAAAAACAAAAAAAAAACATGAATTTGTTCTACTTCCAGGCTGTATATACTCATGTATAAGCCGACTTCTTGTATAGTGTGATCTTTTTTTTTTTTTTTTTTTTTTTTTTTTTTGCATGAATATTAACCCCTCCAGAAAAACACTACCTGTGTATTGTACAACTTTTTGTGTGTTAAAAAAATGATCATAAAAGCTTGCATTATACAAAAGTGTATACAGTAAATAGTTGTGTAGCCATGGATGGCAGCCAGTCAAGGAGAAGGGCTATTCTGAATTCAAAACCACTCCCCTATCTTCCCTTGAATTCATGGTAGTTTACAGAAAAGACCTCTGTAGAATGCTATGTTCTGAAAGGACATTGCATTAAAAATAAGTGCTAGTTAGTACAAATAAAATAAAAAAAATTCCTAACCAGAATCTGAGCCATTTTTTTTAACTTTCCCTCTAACCATTGAATATTGCTACTCTTAAGAACAAGTTCAAAGTGTATGTACCTTCAGAAAGTTATACACCTTTTTAAAGATTTAATGAGTTATTAATATTTATAGCTTTAGCTATGCCAAAACATTTCAAGTTTAAAGAATATTGAAATTTTGAATTATGAGGCTTGAAATTGTACGATTGTTATTTCTTTTAAGAGTGATAACAATATCATGCAGCCATTAAGCATTTTTTACCTTAACAAAGATGAAAACTTAGGTTCCATATTTGTACACATTAAGCACTTTTTATTTTAACAGCTTTTTTTTTGGGGGGGGGGGCAATTGTTTCATGCTAGGTGCAATCGTCAGGCAGCCTGACAATTATGCCTAGCATGAAACAGCCTGTTGACTTCAGTGTTCACTTTTTTTATATTTATATACGCTCTATCTCTGATATTGAGCACTTTATCCCATAAATATAGCACACCTTAAAACTATATTTCTTCATATATATATATATATATATATATATATATATGATCTCATTCCAGCATTCAAAGGTGAAATAGACTATTTGTGAGACCTGGTGGTAAAATTGCTGTTCAGGCCTAAATAAAAGGTACTTTTTAGTATGTCATCTTCATCCACATCTTTAATTGGTGTAAATCTTTTTTCTGCTTTTGAAATCTTCATTTTAAAAATCTCATATAATAAACAAATATAAAAAAAAATTAAAAAAAATTAAACTTATCTCCTGACCCTGTTTTATGGATGTTATCCACTCATCAGGATTTTAAATAGTTAAATTGTGCTTATCAACAGATATATATTGCTTGAAAGAAATTATATATACTGTCTGTGAATCTTTGAGTTGGGAAGAAAAGTTTTGAAGATTTGATTTTATTTACTATTAATGCTTTATTTCTTAATATTGAGCACTTAACAAAGACTACTTGCCTTGAAAGCATTATTCTCCAAAACACTGGCCAACCATTTCTTTTTATGAAACAACTTTGTTATATACTAATAATAAATATACATTTGCTTCCGCACCTATAACACTACTCGAGTGCCTGTGTTAAATGGTGATGAACAAAATGTATATTTATTATTAATATAAATTTGAATTCCTGTTATTATCCATTGAGTACTGTTTTATTAACACCAGCACTAAATGTGTGATATTTTATTTATAGCTACTGCCATAGACTCTTTAAAAAAAAAAAAAACCTAAAAATCATTTTAAATATTTTAAATGACTTCTTTGGACTTAAACTTATGTTCTGTCTGAAAGTAATGGTGTAAAGTTAATCTGAATTAAAACAAAAATTAATTTCTGTGTATAAATAAATTTTTTAGATATTTTTAAATTATTAATACTTTTATCACTCACTGACTCTTCATTGTATATGAAAAATGTTAAAAAAAAAATTCTAAATTCTCTTTAAAATTCAATATTTGTCTTAGAGATTATTTACATTATTCAAACTATTGTCCTCATCTTTGTTGCTATATTTATCACAACGGTCTACCCCAGTGAGCGAAATAGTTCAGTTTGACATTCCAATCACCTGAAGAAGGCCAGAGCATACAACGGCCAAAACGTCATAAATATGGCAACAGTAGTTCGAATAATGTAAACAGTGTACATAATACCTCATCTCAGAAATATAGACAGATATTGTCCTAGAGATGTTTGAAAGTTTATTAGTAAATTTAAAAATTAACTGGATTTTCTAAAAGTAATGCTTATATTTTACTTAAAACAGAATGAAGATAACATTTGATTTACACACACTAACCTGTCAGATCAAAGGACAAAGTAGAGAAACTGCCATTCTGCCCCTGTTTGAAAAAGCCTATGAAAAAGTAAAAATAAGACTTAAAAAAAGTATGTAAGATCAGCAGTGCAATAATCAAGAATGTTATTTGTTTAAAACTAAATTTTCTTTAACCTTTTATAACCACTAGTTAGAATTTTTATTCTATATGCTTTTATTAAACTTAGTACAAAAAATAAAATTATTCATTATACTGACTGAATGGGCTATATGAAATTAGATTAATATAATTAATCTTCTGATATTAAATAGTAGTCAACATGAGGTATGAGAATTTTCATTTTTCTACACGCACACATATCTATATATATATATATATATATATATATATATATATATATTATTTTATTTTATTTTTTTACTTTTTTTTTTATCATTTCACCCCAAGCAAGGTGAGAATGCCACATAGTGAAAGATTGAGAAAAGGACAAAAAAGCAACAGGATCCAAGAAGACAGGTGATTTAAATTTTTGAAAATTGAAATTATCAGGGAAGCAAGAAATCAGAAGGGAGCTCCACAGGTGGGAAGTGTGAAAAAAGAAACTGTTAGAATAGAAGTGGCAGTTGTACATCTATCTAGTTCAACAGTAAAGCGATGAGACCTAATTGCCAATCTAGTAGAACGCTTAAATTCATGTGGTTGGAACACCAGGATAAATAGATAGTTCATCAGAACAGTTGCCATGAAAATATTTGTATAAAAGACAGAGGAAGCCATGTCATATCTGAAAAAGTGAATGAAGTCGAGATGCCTGATCAAAATTGATTACATTACAGACCTTTCTTTGGATTTTGCCAAGAATCAATGAAATGTACAGCATGAGCACCAGACCAGATATGGTTGCAGTATTCATTGCATGGAAAAATGGTAGATTTATAAATGGCAAGACGGATTCTGACCAGAAAATTTTTCTAGCATGAAAAACCAACTTTACTTATAGTAGAAGCAGCATTTTATTCAATCTAGTCACTTCACTTCATGTCTTTGGAAAACATGAGGACAAGGCGGCATAGTGTTGCTCGCCTGGAGTCTAGCATTAGCCATGCTGACAACATGCAGAAATGGTTCTCTGGTGACGTCCATACTCAAAAAATCTAACAGATGTTTAAAAAAAAATTCTTTTGAAAAGTTTTACACTTAAAAATTACATTAAACTTCACATTTTTTAACTCTTGTGATGAACGGCAGTAAGATTAATTTCAAAATTTAACTGAAAAATTAAATGCAATTTAAAAAAATAAATTTTTTTTTTTTTTTTTTTTTTTTTTTTTTTTGTTGAATCTGAAAGAAAGTAATGTATTTTAATAAATTATGCAAGCACAAGACTAAAAATTATATTTTTGAGTTTTATTGAATTGTTTTTGGTATGATGTGAGGCAAATTTTCTAGATGTTCCCAGTTGATATTGCTTGAATTTTTACTGAAATATCTTCAGGGTTTTCTTTTTATATAACAGTATTTGAATTAATACCCTCCCACCTCTGAATTCAAAAGTATACACATGATATTGAAGAGGGGACCAAAACATATCCTCCAAAATATATTAAAGTTGTTTTTTAATAAAATAACCTATTTAGTAAAATATTCATTCATTAATGAATAAACTCTGAAAATTTTGTTTGAATCTAATAATTCCCTAATTTTAGCAAATATTTTAAAACCGATGTTGATTTTTTTTTTTTTTTTTTTTTTTTTTTTTTTTTGCTTTCATTTTGGGTGATAGTGTATTCACCCACAGCACACAGGACCATCCCCTCGGTATTATAATATAGTGGTGTCATGAGTTACAATGCTTTCATTCATTTTGTTAAACAGTGTCATGAATGTCCAGAATACTGTTCATCTGATTCTGTCAATCTTGAAACAAGGTGATACAATTTCAGCAGGATAATACTTGCCAATGTGATGCCCATGCTATTCATCAGACTTTGTTCAACAACTTTCATGGCCAAACTTGTCTCCAATCAAACATGTATAAGACATAGATGATGCCCAACTTATTCAGTTAGCCAATCTCTTGTATCAACAGCTGCAAAAATTATGGAATGAAGTAACACTGGATGGTATTTGCCATCTGTACAATTGTGTGAGAGTATGAACCAGTTTTAGCACCTAAGTATGATATACAGTGTGTTAATACTAATAAAGTATGAGTATTGCTGATAAACCCCCTTGTCATTTGAAGAAAAAAGAAAAACTCTTATCTACCAGGAACTGAGAGGCTCATTGAAGATGTTGATGTTGTAATGGGGATGAATGAAATCGGTCAGTTGGGAGGGGGTGGTTATCATTGATAAGGAGAGGACATAATTCGATGAAAAAGGATATGCAGTAGGCATCGAGTCCAAACAGGTGAAAGATTGGAGTAGTGAGCTAGGTCCTTTAATAATTACAACCTCACTTGTTTTTGTTATTTGTGGGGAGAACATTGAATTGTGCCATATACATTAAAGACATTGGCTTTCTGTTGAGGGAATAGGTTGGACAATGTCCTATACCAGTTGAATAATGCCTTCCCACTTGATGCCCATACTACTCAACATGCATTACAAGTTGTTCAACAGTATCTGTGATGGCCACAATTGCTGGACTCTAAACATATATGAGATATGATAGGACAATGTTTACATTGTACTGTCCACTTGTAGTTCTGGCTGCAATGAAATAATGTAAAACAGGATCCTCTTTAGTATATGTACGTATCCATACGAGTACAGGTGAGTTTTAGCAGCCAAGGAGGATATACAGTATATTGACAAACTTGACATGGCTGTAAAGTTCAGATCAATTTTAAGTTCTGTTCCTCACACATACCATCTGAATTCTTGTCTATGAAATTTATATAAGTTAATTTTTAACTCTAAGAAGGCATATTAATATTTTTAATGAATTAATGTATCCCACCAATATAGTATCATTAATAAAACCATTTCTGGGATTTTCTGTAATTTTTTTTTTTTTTTTTTTTTTTTTTTTTTGTAACAACTTGTTTATATATCAAGTTTATTATATAACCTTCAATAAATTGTTGTTGGTAGCTCTGTTCTTGTGCGATATTGCCTTTACAAATTGTTTTCATTTGAGCATGGAAATTGTTATAATTTGTATTGTTGGTTTTATATAACTAAGCAATCCAGTTATGTGGCTAAAAAAATGTTATGTGTCTGTGTGACCTTTTATTTTTTATTTGCATTTTTATTTCTTACAATGCATATATTTGAATAACTTAATTTTGTTTTTTGACTTTGCTAAGTTGATTACCATGGACTGAACATGTGAGCAATGATGAGGTTTTGGAGAAAATGAAAACAATAAATAAATTTATACTTAACATCAGGAAGAGGCAGTTGAAATTTCAGGAGCACATAATGAGTAAAGAGGATTTAGAAAACCTGATACTCTCAGAATAGATTCAGGGGAAGAGGGACAGAGGAAAGCAGTGCAAAATGTACTTGATGAACTTTAGTAACTGGATTGCAAAAGAGTTTAGGAGAAATTAAAAAAGACAACTTAAGAGCTACAAGGGACGGCAAGATATGAAGGGTCATGATTGCCTAAGTCCTGAAGGGACACTGCACATAAAAGTAGCTTATTTTGTGTTAAATTCTTGTTCCCAGGCTTAAATGGAAATTAATGGCCAAGACCAAGCAATTGTTTTTTTTTGTTTGTTTTTTGTTTTTTTTATTTAAGCTGCTTGAATTTTGCCTGTTTTAAACCAATAATTGACTTCGAAAATTGTTTTTTTTTTTTTTTTTTCCCTAGTAATTTGATACAATGTCTGCTTATATAGCAAACTATACTGAAGACAAAAATTAGTTAAATCTGGTATTTTGAATTCACACACACACACACACACACACACACACACACACACACACACACACACACACGTGTGTGTGCACTGTAAATTGATAAATCATGATTATCAATGGTTAGAAATTAAGAAGTATGCCTTCTTTTTGGCCTGAAAACATTTTATTTGCTTTACACTGCAGGGAATTATAAAAGATGATTCAAGACTGAGGTCATAGATTTTGGAAATCCTAGTTAATACTTCTTTAATGAAGAGTAGCACAAATCCATATCACTTTTACCATACAAGTTAAAATAGAACCAGCAAAAGTATAATTGAATAATAAAATTTAATTTCAGAGGTGCAAGATCCAGAGTTGATTAACTTTAGTTCATTGACTACTTAATGTCTCATTCATTTCATTTTTACAGTTGGTAAGTCAAATATATGTTAGGTGGGGAGGAGTTGCATTTCTTGTGTCATTTCCTCATTTAGTATATGAGTGGGGTCTGCTGAAAAGCTCTTAGCCTTAACTTTTCAGCATCACTTCATATGGTTTGATCATATCTGCTGGCTTCACCATCTACAGTGGATCTTGGAACCTATCAATCAATGATAATAAGAGATTACATACTTTGAGACTACAGCTGTGATTGGGATGCTCATATAGAAGAGGATGCTACACGGTTTTATCTCGGTATTAAATATTTTGTTTTATGACCAGCACAGAAATATGGTTCTACAGAAGGATGCTGAGAATACCATGGATTGAAGCTGTGAGCAACACCAATTTTAGTGAAAATGGAAATAAAAACAAAATTATACTTAACATCAGGAAGAGGCAGTTGAGATTTCTAGGGCTCATAATGAGGGAGCGCTTGGAAAATCTGCTACTCACAGGACGGATTGAAGGCAAGAGAGAGGAAAACTGTGCATGACATACTTAATGAGATTGAGTGACTGGATGGTGGAACAGGGCTTAGGAGAAATAACAGATAAAATTTATTAAGAGTTATGAGGAACAAGAAATTGTGAAGAGCCATGATCACCTACATACTGAGGGACACAGCATATAAAGAAGTAGTAGTGGAGTCTGAGGTGGGATCATCAATGTGACCATCAACTTGACCAAAAGGAAATAAAATAATAAATGAAAACTTTTGGGGTCTATGATACATGATTAGACATTAGGGAATTCTATTTGCAGGCTTATATAAGCACAGTTGTGACTGAAGTTAGTTTTGGGCCATCCATCATTTTGGAACCAATTTACCAGTGATAAGAGAGAGGGTTCCTAAGACTGTTGTGTGCTATATATAAAGTGAGGATGGGCAAAGGAGTGGTAGGAGAGTCAGTTTTCATTGATCTGTTAGACTGACATGGCTGAAGTTCTCCCAAGTGTCGTCTATCTAAATACCTATTCAGATGCAGGTGAATCCCTGTAATGAACCGAGTATGTGGGAAACCTATTTATTGTCTTTTTTTTATTTTTATTTTTTTATATTTATCTTTACTTTTTGCTTCCTTAGAGATGTAATATGGGGTTATTTGTCCAGTTGGTGAAAAGTTGAGAGAGCTTTTTACATTTAAAATATATCTAAAAGTTTAATTATGCTCATGTTAAGCAAAACAAGTTAAAACAAATCTGTTAGTATTGGCATTTCAATTTGAAAAGTCTGTAGTAAAAAAAAAAAAAAAAACATACCAGAATTGCACAACTTATTAACCAGTAAAGCTGTTTTGAAAATCCTTACAGATACCCATTACTAGACTAGATTAAGAAATGTCATTAATTGTTAATTTCATTACATAAAAGAATCTGCAGCATTATCAGTCATAACCTGGCATCTTGGCTTCAATTACTTTCCTACTTCCATAACATAACTTCTCTGTGTCTTTTCTATAAATATTTTCATGGCAATTGTTCTTATGGACTTTCCTTTTTGGTATCATGATCTAATGAATTTAAGTGTAGTACTAGATTGGCAAAATAGTCAAATGTAACTGTAATTTTTATTCTAATAGTTTCTTCTATCACGTTTTTCGCTAGCAGAATTTAAATTTAAATGTAACATCTGTCACCAGTTTCTGTCTTTCTGAATCCTGTTCTTTTATTGTTCTTTCTCCTCAGTAACATTTTCTCATATTCTTTCACTCTCAGTAAGCCCTTGCATCTTAGGGGCTTTATCACTTTGTAAAATGATTAAAAAAAAAAAAAAAATTTTCCCCATCTTTAGTTTTTACCGCAATACTGTGATACTGTGTCAATACACTGAAATCAACTTCATATAATCAGCAAGTAGTTTTTTATTAGATTTGAAATATCATCCCACATTCAATCACCAGTATCTCATGGACAGTGTTTTAACATTGTGCTTTTTCATCTGGGGTATTGCAGAGATTAGATAGGGATGTCACAAGATTTTTAATGAAAATAACAAAGGCTTTATTATATAAAAAAAAAAAAAAAAAAAAAAAAAAAGTGAAAAAAACACTTACCACAGGTTTGTTTGGGAGATATTTTTAATTGAAAAATATTAAAAAGTTTTGCTACCATTAATTAAAGTACTGTAGTGATTATTATTTGTAAGAATAAGCTTTATAGAAAATGAAAGATAGGTATGTAGTTATATACTTTTTCATACATGTGTGCAAAGCTCGTGTGAAAATTGACTGGTGAGGTGGGGGGATGGTAAAGTTTGTATTTCCAGAGGAGGAATAATTTCACAAGACTGAAAAATACATTTACCATAGCTGTCTTTTCTTTTGTAAGATTTTTAACTAAAAAAAAAAAAAAAAAAAACAGTAAAAGTAAAACAGTTATATTATGGTGATTATTATATTGATCATTGTATATATTATATAAAAATACAGAAGTGGGTGAATAAATATGTCTGTAGTTTTTTTTTATGCAGTGTGTGCCAAGTTTTTTTGGGTTTTTTTTTTTTTTTTTTTCCTCTCTATTTTACCCAATATATATGGTTTGAGAGCTACTCAAGGTAAAAGGTTACAGTCAAATTATCACATGGTTTACATTTCAGACTGGCGAATTTACAGCTAAATATTTTTTTGACCAAAGTTGAAGACCTGTTCATTTGTTCAATGCCAAGTCAAGTGATAATCAACTGTCTCACTAGGATGTGGCAGAAAGACCATTAAGTTGGAAAGAAATATTACGATCTGTTAAGGATGGGTGATATGAATAGATTAGTAGGTGATAGGAAGTAGAGATATTGAAAATAAATATAATAGTCAAGGATTGATCCTTGACTTGAAGATGTTGAGATTGTAGTATTTAGGGAAGCACCTATGCAGGAGTCTGTTTCACAAAGTAAAAGTACTTGATAAAGAGAGGGAAAACAGTCTTGAGTGCTGTTTCCTTCTTACATTTGGAAAATCACAGGAAATAAGTGGATTGTGAGAGACTTACATTTTCAGAATTGTTCTATATTGGTTTGGCAGAATTATTGGAGTTGCTTGTGTGAAGTAAACTTAGAGCATTTAGATGTTACATTAAATGCAACATATAGTTTGCTGGATCTGAAGTCTTATCTCTAAGGCATCCTGTAACAAAAAGCTGACACTTTGTACCCTTTTCTTATATTTTTGGCAATGCCATCTACTGGTTGATAGAAGTTTTTTGGCAGACTATAACGTTGTAATCGCGCCCTCAGTCACCAGATGACTACATGGTCACTCCTTATGGCCAGCCTTGGAGTAGATTGTTTGATCTTTATTTTTCCACCTTGCTCCACGTTGTGTTTGTTTTAGATCACATGGTAGGAAAAGGCCGAATTGTATACTCAATGTTGCTGATTCGGTAGCTTTGGCAAGATGACATCACAAGGAACAAAGTAAGAGACAGCTGTGTAACGCAACAACTTTATATCAAAAGTTCATACGATGAATGTTCTAATCACTAGATTAACAGCATGCAGATTTTCAGCACCTTCCCCCCCCATTACCCCGTGATACTATGTTTAGCCACACTCGATACACTTTCCGCCTTGTATCAGTTTATTTGGTAGTCTGGAACAAGGCTGGAGTCTAAGTTTTTGTTTTTTTTTTAGTTTTTTTTTCTGCAGAATCTGCTCTGGGTTTTAGCAAAGTGGGTTTTGAATCAACTGGTATGTGTCTCACATAACCCGCAATTCAGGTTGTCTAGTTTCTGCTTCTTCCAATGCCCCATACTGTCTTTTTGCTTCACTTGTCTATATTTATGGACCTTCACACAAACCTGGTGCGGGGGCATGAGGAGGTTGTAAAATTGATTGCCTGACCAAATTTGTGGAGATCCCTCCTCTGAAGAGTGGTGGTGGCAGAATATTGATCTACCCAACTTCTTCCATCTTGTGTGTGCGCCTTTCACCATCACTACCTGAAGTGTACAGGTGGTTCTTCCACCTTCCTTGAAATTCTACCTGTGCCCCAATTGCTAAATTCAATTATCATCCAAATTTTCTATCAGCGTTGAATTCTTATGTCCTTATGTGGTCAGCTGCATCTGGAATCCTTACCTGTTGCTTCTCTACACAAGCTTCTTGGTTAACAAGTGACAAAAAGAAAGAATTCCTCTTAATAAATTTTATTATGTCTTAGGACTTGGAAAATAGGAATGACATTGTAGTTATATTTTTCCTTTGTCTGCCTATCAACTGACTGAATTTTGGCTAGAGATTTGTTCCTGGCTTGATACTTGAAGTCATTAAAATGTAATCTATTCTACTGCATAGGTCAAATGGGCACTTAAGAAAAATACCATCACTTAAGATTAAGTTGACCATGTACATATGACTTTTATGCTAGTTGTCGTTGACACCCTCACACCAAGGTGGGAGAGAAAGGGGCAAAAACATCCTCTCCACCAATTCTTTATCTTTCTTATCAGTATATTTTCAGTCTATCGAAAAAAAAACTTTTTTTTTTTTTTTTTTTTTTTTCTTCTTGTTTTCCAGTTTACTTTGAAAGCCTTTTCCTCCCAATTTACCAGTGCCTTCGTAATAGTTTCACAGACAAGTGGGGGTAATTTCACAGTACCTAAAAATGAAAGGCTGATAAAGGAGTTAAAAAGCATATATATATATATATATATATATATGTTTTTGGCTATTTAGAGGAAAATAAAAATGTTTTTGACTTTTGAAAGAACTGTCAATTTGTAATCCTGTTTGCCATATTTTGTTGAGGATCAAAGTGTAATATCTCTTTCCTCATGTTAATGTATACTTTTTGCATAGGGAAGTAAGATGACATCATTTGTTATCTCCTGGCAATTTGGCTTCAATCACTTTCCTGTTGTAATGTAGCATTCCTCTGTTTTTCTATAAATATTTTTGTGGCAATTGTTCTAAAGATATTTCCTCTTTGGTATCTTCAGGAATTTAAGTGCAGTACTAGATTGGCAACTTGGGAAAAGTATCAATTCACCTCATCAAGCTATAACTTTAGTAAGATTTGTATCCCTAAGTCAAAAAAAAAAAATGATTAGTCTAAATATTTTCTGGCTTTAAATAACCTGCAAAGGTTTCATAAACTGTAAAACACAAATGAATTGGTCAATAGATTAGCAACTAGATCATTTTGTCGAAATTGTTACTTGTAACCATAATTTTTTTTCCACACTTACACTTGGAGAACTCTCCCCTCCCTTTTAATAGGCAGAAGCATACAAATGCATGCTGGGATTTTTCCAGCCAATGAAATAGACCAGTTCTTAGTTTGACCTGATTCAATCCTGGTCTGTCTTGTCTTGAAGTCAGAACATAACGTTTGCTTGTCCAAACTTGCTTTTGTGTGACTACACCAATTCTTAGTCTGAACATTTTGCCTTATTACAGTTAATTTGTCTTGTATATATTGTTTGCTTGCTTTATATTATTTTTTTGCCCTATTCTTTTTCTTGTTATTGTTTATTGCAAACTTTGTCAATTCTGATTGTTGAACAGTTCTGTTACTTATTTTGCATTTGTCCATGGCTACCCACTCCACAAGAGACAAGATAGCAATAGAAGTTTTCCAATTCCATTCTATTTACTTCAGCAAATCATGTATCAACTTCAAACAACAAGGAGACAAATTTGTAACTGAATAATCTATGATATAAAGACTGATATGACTTTATTGTTCAATTAGCCTGATAATCCCCACTGAGTAATGAGAGGCATTACTTGATGTCAATAAGCAAATATGACCTGGATTACCATACTAATAGAATATTTCATTACAAAGTAGAGATCAGGTTTGCTGGTATAAGGCTTTATTGTTAGATTTATTATCATTTCATCCAAAAAAAGACAAAGCCACTAGGATGCAAGGGTTCACTAAGAGTGGAAGAAACAAACATAATAAAACAGGGTTCAAGGAGACAGAAGATGATGATAGGAGAATAGTAATCTAGAAGAGAGTTCCACAAGTGAGAAGTACAAGAGAACAAACTGTTAGAATAGTACTTATGGCTACAACTAGAAATTTCATGTGAAATTAAGAGACCTATCTAGTACTGTACATAAATTCCTGAAGTCAAGCTACCAAAGAGGAAAGCTCATCAGAACAATAACCATGAAAATAGTTATTGAATAAGCAAAGGGAAGCTATGCTACAATGGTAAGGAAGTGACTGAATCCAAAATGCCAGATCAAGGCCAATAACGTTGCCAATTCTTCTTGGGATTTTATCAAGAATCTCTAGATAGAAGAACAAAACCAGATGTGGCAGCAATATTCAAATATATATGCATTAATCATGGTACAAGCAGAATTTTTTTTTTTTTTACTTTACTTTTGACAATAGTTACTTGTACAACTAAAAATCCTAAATTACTCGTACAAGAAATATAGCAATACAATTGCAAAACTTAATATTGCCATCTCATATACTAAATGGTCACTTGAGTATATGTGAAAAAATGCTCTTTTATGCTCTAATTAGTCAATAAGATGGCAGCCATTTAATCACAATGGTCAGGGTAACATGTTGAATTTCATTTCATGCATTAGAAAAAAGTTGATTTAAGTAACTTTGAACATGTTATCTGTTAGGATTTTTATGCACAGCTGTCTCTGGAGATTAGTCAAAAAAAGAAAAAAAAATTTCAGTGAGCAGCAATTCTGTGGGTGAAAATTTCTTGTTGATGAAAGAGTTCAGAGCAGAATAACCAATGTGCTTCAAGCTGATAGAATGACAAATGTGGCTCAAATAACCACTCTTTTCAACACTGGTAAAAGGAGAAGAGGTGGATTCATAATGCGTCGAACCTTGAAGCAGATGTGCTACAGCAGCAGACAGCTATGGATATGAATGATTAATTTGTTTTTTTTTTTTTATGGATTATCAACATATTTTGGATTGTAAGATTTTTTTTGATTTTTTTTTTTTTTTTTTTTTTTTTTTTATTATGTGAGTAAATATTGTATTAATGATTTTTTGAGAATAACAGATACAAGTCCTGCTATTCAAGTTAACCCTTAACTTGGAGGAGAAGAGATGGATTCATACTTTTCCCAAGAGCTTTTTACTGATTGATTCATTTTCTATAGCTTGTCAACCCTTTGCAGGTTATTTAAAGTCATAATAATTTTAGATTTTTATTTTATTTTTAAAAAAAAATTGATAAAAGGTTTAGTGCTACAAGTATTACCAATTAACCTATAGCTGTGGGAAGAAGAGGTAGATTCATAAATTTACCAAGGGTATTTGCATAAGTAAATATAACAAAACCTATGGAAAATGAACTTGGCTCTCTAATTAAGAATTCCCAGCCATTATCCATTACACCACCCACACATCCAAGTTTACAGCATGTGGCTACTCCCAAGCAGTCACCATCTAGGTACTGACCAGACTCAATACTGCTTAACTTTGGTGATTGTACAGAAGCCAGTATTTAAACATGATGTGGTCGTAGCTTTTCAAAGACTATTTGCATGTATGTGAATGTAATGAACCCAACAGGAATTTAAACTTGGCTATCCAATTTCTCATTTCAAGTCACTAACATTGTACCACTCGCACATCCCCCCCTCAGATAAGAACAAGAAACAGAGGCTACAATTTGATAAGGATCACAACAATTGGAAAATAGGAGACTGAAAAAATGTTGGCTGGTCTGAATTTTGATATCAGTTTTGGCATTTGGTCGATATGGTCAGTTTGGCAAAAACATGAAAATATGGATCCATCCTGCCTTGTATCAATAATTCAGGTGGATGATGGTGGTATAAGATTGTGAAATATTATCTTGGCATACATTGGGATCCTTGTGATATCCATCTTAGTTTTTGCTGTTATTGAAAGTCCTCAAATGATGTGGTTTGTTACAATTCATTGTGTTTTTGTGGCAGCAATCCACAAGGTTCATTGAAAGATGGTCTAAGATGAAGTTCAAAGATATTTTTAACCATTGACTTTAGAAAGCCAACAGTTTAGATCTTTCTGAATGAGTTTGGTATCGTTCATGGCATCTTTATGAATGTCTTCATCTGACAAGACTACAAACATGACTCGCATTTTTATGTTAATGTTTTGGTTTTGCAGCAGCTTGACATGTTGTGTGAAACTACCCCTAGCACAGTTTATTCTATGTTCAATTTCGTTATGTCCTATACTAACTTTGTTATAACTGATTTAAATACTGTGGTATTTAAAATGTTTAGTATCTACTAATTCCACATCCTGAATTTTTATGGAGGATTCAGAGTATGTGTCACCACTACCTTTCATTTCAATATTGACTTTCATAAGAAAAAGGGATGTAACTTGATATCTCGCCAAGTCTTTTTTATTTTCAATAAATGCTGTTTACTTACAGCCATAGAATGATGCTCTAAGTAACTGTTGTGAAAAGTAACTGAAATTAAAATGAAAGAAGTACTAATTTTAAAAATATCAATATTGATTGATTGACATTTCATTTATTAATACTATTAAAAATAATAGTATTAACTCCTTTAGCGTAAATTTGTCCACTGTTGGTATTTGTAGAGAGAAAATATTAAAATTAATTATTTAGGTTTATTTAGATCCTATCATTAAAGATGTTTTAAAATCTGTAAAGTGTGTGTTTATTAAAAGAAAAGAAAAAACACTTTTGTTTGACAATATTATATCAAGGGGGATCAGTTTTTTTTTTTTTATCTTTCTCAAAGATATTTGAATAGAATTAAGATTTTACAAGGTAATACTGAAATCCAAAGGCACATTGAAATAACAAAAAATGGCTTTCAAATGCTCAACAAAGTATTAAGAAACAGGAAAATTTCATTAGAAACAAAGGTGCTAAACTGCTATGTGATATATATCCTATATATGTGATTAATAAGGAAATTATAAGAGAAATGGAAACAAAAAAAACATCATCAAAAAGAATTGAAATTTCTGGGATACATAATGAGGAAAGAGGGCTTGGAGAACTTGACACTCACAAAATATGTTGAAGGCAAGAGTGACAGTGAAATGAGTAACCTACCTAAGTTTGTGTAAAAGGATGGCAGAACAGGGAGCAGAAGGGATAGTTAAAAAAAAAAAAAGTTATAAAGCATAGGAGACTATAGAGAGCCATGACCATCATATACTGAATTGATACAGCATCTATCTATAGATCTATGTAATATAAAAAATTCTGTGGCATCTGTTAGTCTGTCACACCTTTTAAAATAGCTATACATTGACCAAACAAAACGTAATTTTGAGATGTGTAAACAGGTAATAGTGTACAAAGTACAGTTGGTTTTACTTGGGTGCATAGCTTAGTGTGACGGGTACACACCTGGCCCGGGGTCGAATCCTTTGGTTACGGCGCCAACTGTGACGTCGCTCCTCCTGGTTCCAAGCGTGCCGCTCCAACCTCTTGGTTAGATGATCACCAGCCTCGCCCTTCCCAACCCGCTTCCAATACCTGGTTGCTAAAGCAACTGTACTGATCTCCAGTCTGTCTACCCACGCTGTGTTTAGATCTTAGACAGACGGGACCAGCAGGGATTGGGCCGTATGCAAGTTGAGTCCGACGGGGGTGGCAAAACACAAGTAAAAGAAAAAAAAAACTCACGAGACAAAAAAATTACTGATAAAAAAAGGGTGACAACCTTTTATATCTAATGTCCGTTACATAAAGAAAAATTGTTCTCATTCCCGACCCGCTCTGTGGACTATGGCACCAAGCTTCTATCATACAACTTAACGATTTCGAATTGTCTACTCTCCAGAATTGTGTATGTCGGAGTGTGGTTTAGTTCGACACTGGGGCTAATTTCTATCAATCATTCGCAGTCGATTCTTCTCTTCGACTTGAGTTGTATTTCTTCACTTCGATCTGGTTGGGTCGAATTCTGTTCTTGGCTGGGCTTGATTTTAACTTCTTCTTCTTCTTCCGTCCAGTAACTCTTTGGCCTTGTCTTCGACTTGGCTGCAACTTCTCCGCGGCTTTCGAGTAATCTTCTTCTTCGTCGACTCAGAACTTCTCTTGTCTTTGACTTGGGCCGGAAGGATTTCTTGTTTTCGACTTGGGCCGGAAGGATTTCTTGTTTTCGACTTGGGCCGGAAGGATTTCTTGTTTTCGACTTGGGCCGGAAGGATTTCTTGTTTTCGACTTGGGCCGGAAGGATTTCTTGTTTTCGACTTGGGCCGGAAGGACCTTGCCGCAACCCAGCCGCAACCCTCCGTCGTCCGAGGTGATCTCTTCTCGTTGCCGTCCGGGGCTGAACTCATTTTTTGTCGATTGGGGTCCTGCTTTTATTGACGCCGCAGCAAACCGGGGTGGGTCTGTCGGCGTCAGGGCTCTCTTGATAATCCCAAAAGTCGCATTAGTTCTGATTTCCCATTATCGCTATTATTTTCACCCCTACTTCCTCACAGTGCCTCTGGGGGGAGGACGCATACCCATCTCTCCTGGTCTCTCGTATGTCAGGTGACCGTTTTCGACCAATGGTTCGTGATCGAGCATTCTCCCTCCTCTTTCCGCATATCACGTGACCGCTTTCGGCTAATGAGACTGTGGTGGGACGCCTCCCGTCTCCAATCGGGCGTGGCTTACATCGTTCTTGTTCTAAAAAAAAACAAAATCTAATTTGGCCTTTTTCACACGTACGAAAAATGATAATCTTGGCTTTTTCTCACCTGGGTTCTGTCAAAACAGCCTGCCGCTAATTAGATGTGACTTCAGGAAAGAATATTGGCGCTATCTGTGAGCCGAGACAATCGTTTTCTTTCCTTCTTTGTTTTTAGTCAGACCTGATAGTCAAAAATCTTAATTATCTGAATTGAAAATGTCTCCACTTCATCATCGTGGGGTTCCAATTTTTAACAGGTCAGAATCTGTATACAGTTCCACCGGTCACCACCTCAACACAAAAAACACCTTTCCTCCGATTAAAATTTCGTTTTCATTGTTCAAAAAAATCTTTATTGTTTCAGCCAACCTTAACAAAACTTCCATCCTACGCGGACACGGAATTAGTTCAAGTGCTTGACCTGATAATTTTGACACTTGTTAGGTGCTGGTCGTACGTGTGTGTTTTCGCTTACGACCTGGTCTCGTATTATGTTTCTGTCTTTCCTCTTCTTTTTGTTTTATTTCATTATCTCCAAACTCTATTTCTTCAACCAAATATAACAATTTCTATTTCCCTGGATTTCGGTCAGGTAATTTGACCTGATATATTTTGACACCTGTCTTGTCTTAGTTTTACTTATGACCGGGTTTTGTATCATCTATTCCTCTTTCTCTTTCTTTTTATTATTTTTTTTTTTCTTCTTCTCTTTGGATCGCCTAAATACAGTTAGAGAATTATTCTCAAAACTCAATTATTCTTCGTTTCTAAATAACTAACAACTGGTTAATAAACCGAATAAAAATTAAATCATATTTCTATGAATATCTCTTTTTAGTCTTTCTAAAAATGCAGGGTGCCACATTAGTATGATAAATTTTCATTAATTTTTGAGGGAAAAATTAAGTTTTATTATTTAACATACAAAATATTCACTATTTTAAAAACAAATGATTTAATAAAAATGCAATTTTTTTTTTTTTTTTTTTTTTTTTTTTGCATAGTTCTTAATATATACAAGAATCCAGTTTCCAGTTCGCTCTGTGTTTGCAAGAACTATAAACAAATCATGATGTCAAATGCTTTGAAAAGAATTTTTCCACTGTTAAAAAGGAAAAAAAAAATTTTAAATTATTATTTACTATGAAATTAGAGAAATTATTAAACTGCAAAGTAGTTTTTTATTTTTTATTTATTTATTTTTTTTTTTTTTTTGTCAGTCTTTTTCCAAACAAATCAGCTTATTCAAATTTCATCGATTGGTTTATGAAATTGAACGAAATGTAGAGTTTGTAAATATTGACAAAAAATGTTGGCGATAACTTCAACAGTACCATATACTGTGAGGATGCATGTTGCAAAAAAAATTCTGGTATATAAAAAAAAAAAAAATAAAAAAAAAAAAGCATGAATACTGGTGCTGATAGAAAGGATTGAATTCTCTCTGATGCTTCTGGAAGTTTTTGAAATTATTACTTTATATTTGAAACTAATTTTATTTTCCTTATTTTGCTTGCAGGTGCTACCTGTGTAAAGCGGTTTTATATAAACCAACCACTTTATCCTGTGGACATACATTTTGCCATAAGTGCCTTCAGAATGATGAGACACGGGCATGTAGGCTGTGTGGTGTAACTGACTACATCTTTGACCGCAAAAGCTGTCCACCAACCACACTGCTTCTCAATCTGGTTGACAAAGTTTTCCCCAAGCACTGTCTGGCTGAACGTTTGCGACAGGATGGCAAAAGATGTATGCAGAAAGGGGAGCATCAGCAGGCCATTGAATTATTTACACAGGCTTTAGTAGAAGGTAAGGAAAATGACCCAAGATTTTAAAAGTTATTGGCTGTTTTATTGGTGTTTCTTGGGTCAGAAACTTTTTTTCTTTGTTTCTGTTCTCTCATTGTTTCCTAATCATAAATATTTAATATTCAAATACAATGGCTTGTGGTTAGAATGTTTGTTTTTCAGGCTATAAGACCTGGGTTTGAATCTTATGATGGCCAATTTATCACAGAGGTGACTTGTTATCAGCTGGGGAGGTCACCCCACCATATGGCACCATTGGAAAGTGTCTCAAAGCCATACCATCGGTTGACCTAAGCCTTGCAAGTGAAATTGGATAGAGGGGACTATTTGGAGGATGTCAAAGTTGTCCTAGCACAAGTTTACAGGTTGTGACAGAGGATTTGAATGTACTGGCCTTGTTCAAGCTGTTAATTACACCAGATGATGTGCTCTCTTCTAAAAGTTATAACTATGGTCCACTAAGCTTAGTTGCAGTATAATCTGCAGGTGAGCTCTGTGGGTGTTGAACAAACACAAATATGCCTGAGCAGACGTCTGCAACAGGGATTGGCTAACCATCCTAGCAAGCAGGTGTGCTCAAAAATGAGTAGCCAGCCATTATGTATAACTTAAAATGAGATTAAATGCTTGCCATTTCTGTCTGTAATGTTTTTTGCTTAATATGAACAGTAGTATTCTGTGCAGTTGTTTCTATTTAGTAAAAAAATTTAAATTAAACTGTCAATGAGTGAGCACTAAATTTTCACTTATCATGAGGAACAGGGTGCCTTAAACACCTTCTGGGACTTAAACTTAACCCAGACCTCAAGTGGAACTTGTACATTTGTTCTATCTTTAAAGATGTTGTAAAAAATGGTCAGTTTCCTGTACCACTGCAGTATGTACCTGCTATCCTCTGTGCTTACAAGAGCCAGGTCAGGCTGAAAATGGATTATTGCTGCTATATATGGAAAGGAGATATTTCCCACCCTACAATCCTTTTCCCCATAGATGAAATCTCGAGCCTCTCTCTGTTCTATCGCTATTTCCATAGAAAGTGTTCAGACAAGCTACATTCCACCAGTTCAAAGCTTCACAGCTGTGACCCACCATACCATGCACGTTGTAGTTAACCACCCTCATTCCCTTTGTGCACCACTGGTGGGATGTAAATTCCACTTGAGCAGCTTCTTCCCATAAACCACTGCTTTGTGGAACTGACTCCCAAGAGGATGCTTACCATTCACTACAATCTTAACCTGGTCATTATCTTCCCCCATATATTCACATAAACTGTGCCTCTTACTCTGTAACCCCCTACCTTGAGTGGCTCTTTGTCCTTGCATAAGGTGAACATCATTGTGGAAAAAAATTGGAAACTTGTAAAGTAACTAAAAATAATTGCTTACAATATTTTGTATTGATGTGGGATATTCATGCACACAAATCTTTTACATTCATTTTGAAATTGCATCTTATCAAAACCAAAACTATATTTTGCTTTTGATGTCAGGTCTTTATTTTTGTTCTTTTCAAATTTTTACCTTCACATTTAAATTTTTGAAGTTCATTGTGAATCATTATTTTCTGTCTTATTTCCTGTTCTTTTATTGTTTTCTCTCCCTAATGTTTTTCTTTTTCATATTTTTTCATACTCATTGTATTTAGTAGCTTTATTGCTTTGTTTTGGGTGAAATACTAAAAAGAAAATACAATGGAACTTTCTGATTCTTCAGGTATATACATAACCATTTTCCTTAAAAACTCACACACTTAATGGTATTATTAGCTGTTTCCTTATAAGGAAATATTAAGCATTCATTAACCAAGCATCCATTCTATCATTGGTTGAAATTTATCAAATCTTACTATTAAAACAATTTTTCAGGAAAATAGATTTCTAAAGTTCAGTAATTGTTATTTTAGTTTCCAGTATTGATGATGGGGGTTTTCTTCTTAACCTTTTGTTTGAAGTAATGTGGAATATCAACATCTTAAAAATTCTTAGTTACATATGCTTTTTATTTTAATTGTTGCTGCTGTCGAAAGTCCTAGAGTAATATGATTTGTTGTTTGGTACATTTTCTTTGTTAGTGATTCTGTAATGCTATTCAATAAGATTTGATAAAAGATGGGCCAACATGCTTCACTTGCTTGAAGCCATTTTTACCCACTGATCTGAGAAAGTGGTTGTATACAGCTAACTGTTTAGATATTTCTGAACAAGTCTGGCATCATGCCTAACCTCCATATTAAAGTCTTGATCTGCCAAGCCTAAGAACATAGCTAGAGTTATTAGATCTATATTTTGATTTTGCGCCAACTTGCAGTGTTGTGCAAAACTACCCCAAGCACAGGTTATGTTCAATTTCCTTATCTCCTCTGCTAAATTTTTTATAGCTTTTATAACAATGCAAATAATAAAAATGAAGCCTTGCTTTTGGATTATCCTTTTCAAATTGCAGAAAAATTAATTTAACCTATTTTCTATTGCTGCTGCTGCTTTTTTTTTTAACTTTAGTGTTTTAATTGATAATGACAGCTCAGTTTTGGGCCTAACAATTGATCATTTGTATACAATGTAAAAACAAAGTTAGCTAATATACAAAACCAGATATTGTACTAAAATTAGAAAAAACTAATCTGAGTATCAATAAAAATTATTTCAATGTTCGCTTTTTGTTGTGGAGTTGTTTCACAGTGGAGGCTTGTATTTCAATAAGTCGTCCTAAATTAGGTTCGACATGCAAAACATTAGAACTTGGAAATAAGAGTTAAGGACACAGAAATCTAGTTGTGATGGTTGATAATTCATTGTCTGACTCGCTCAACACCACCTACCCCGAACTGGCGAGCGCTACTGCTACTTATTGTCTCTGGAAGAGTCCATTACCATAGAATAGGTAGTATAACATCCCCCCCTAAAACTTTACTCCACAGGAGTAAAAGTTTTTATTTATTTATTTTTCAAATTTTTACAAAAAATTTTTTTTTTTTTTTTTTTTTTTTTTTTTTACGTTTTTGTTATCCACTTTTAAATGATCAGTTGCCTTTCTTTTTCTTTTTTTTTTCTTCTGGATCGGCGTACCTTAGGTAAAATTATTTGCAGGGGTTGTTAGATCAAACTTATTGAAAATCACCTATCAGCGTTTTTTTTTTTTTCGCGGGACCACTGTCGACAACCTCTGAAGCACATTGTCTGATCTGGTTAATGTGCCTTCTGCACGTGAATTTTTCCCCTTTCACCAAATACGTCATATAGCCAATCCGCTTTTCTATTTTTTTATTTTTATTTTATTTTTTATATCTCCATAGTGTTACCAGAAACAACCTTCCACTTTGAACTTAAAGATGGACTCATAGTTTCTGTAGGTTCTTCTTGTTGACTGAAATCATTTATTACTGCATGTCCTTGGTTGCGTGTACTGTAACTCGTTCCTCAAGTTTTTTTTTTTTTTGGTGTCTTCATTTTTACTTTTTTCTGAAGCTTGTTTTTCACGCATATTGTCGGTGTTAGCCATTCCACTTTTTTAAATAAACCCGTTTTCTCTAATCTGTCCAATTCTTTATCTATCTGTTCAATTGAAGCAAACAGCACATTCCTTTTCTTTTTGAATACCACCTGAGAGTTTTGTTTTGGCTGTAATTTTGCATCTATCTTGGTACACGTTCCCAAACCTGGAGAAAAAACAGTAGGAAAAGTTCCCTTTAGTTTTTGTAGTAATGTTTGGGCTTCGCAGTTTAAATTTTCAACCTTGTGTAACAGAAAGAATTTATAGGTAAATCCCATAATTGAAATTCTGTTATCCAATCCGTACCAAGTAAGTTCGTGGTATTTTCTATGACAAATAGTTTAGCTTTTCGCGTTTTATTTAATGTGACATTTGTAACAAATTCTCCAATGAATTGTATTTTTTCTCCTGTCACGGACCTCGCGATTTTATTTGTCTTCATTAAAAGTTGGTTTCCCAAACTTCTTCCACGTATGCAAATTTATGATAGATAAGTCGGAACCAGTGTCGAGTTGCATTTTTATTTTTTTATTACTTATTTCGACGGTAACAAATTTTCTAGTTATTCCGTCGTTCACTTCAGACTTTAATTTTATTTTATTGTTTTTATTTTTTGACCTGCAGTGCGAGCTTTTATGCCCCACTCTTTCACAGTTGAAACATTTTTTATTCCTAAAATTGCAATATCTATACCAGTGAAGTTCACCGCAAGCAAAACATGGCTTCGGGAGTTTTTGTTTATTTTTTCCTGGTATTTCACTTTTTGTTTGATAATCCGCAATTTTAGAATTCTTTTTGGTAAACTGACTTTCTTTTTTGTAGCGTATTTTTCTTACATGCGAAACGCCAGACTGTTCTATCTTTTTCAAGTCTTTCTTTACGCTAACATATCTTGCGCAGTCTTCTGCCAAACTCTGTACCGAAATCCTCAGTTCGTTTTCCAATTTTGAAAGTACCAATTTCCTTAATTCTGCGTTTCTTTCTGAAACTAACCCTTGAACAAATACTAAGCACTTAAAATTGTCAGTGCTTAATTCTGCTAGTTTGAATTCTTCACAATGCTTGTTCACATTAGCAGTTTGCATACGTTATGAAGTCTTGTTCATCCTCTTTCATCAGATTCAAACATTTCCACCTCTTGTGAAACAAAGATGTCTTTTTACTAAATAATTCACTTAATATATTTACCGCCTCGGTAAAAGTCAACTCGCTAGTTTTTTTCGGTAAAATGTAGTTTACCAATTTGTTATGATCAGCAGTTCCTAACTTGCTTAAAAGAAGTCTAACCTTCTTTCCTTCCGACCACGTGTGGCAGTCCTCGTTATATACGTCCGTATATTTTTTACAATACTCTTCAAAAGTTATTTCTTCATCTGGACTGTACGTGAATATTTCAATCGAATTCCATATTGAGTTCTCTGGGAAAGAATCGTTTTGTAGATTTTTCTCTTTCCTCTTCTCAGTTATTTCCAGAATTTTGTTTTGAAACTCCTTATGCATCAGTTCCATTTCTTTTTGAAACTGTATCTGTCTATTAAAGGTTTCCTCCTGAAGTTGTATCTGGAATGTTTTCTGTTGTTCCAATATCGTCTTCTGTTGTTCCGTCTGGAACTTAAAAAATTCCTGGAATATATTTTTGCATTCCTCCATCTTCACAAAAAGTTTACACAATGCTTAAATATTGTAGAGGGGGATCCAAAATGAATTTGTAATTTGTGACCTATGTGACTAATTTGAGCAAACTGTCTTATCGAGAAAAAATAAATTTTTTCTCAGTTGAGAATACGACTGATTTTTCCGTCACTAAGTTGACGTTTTGTCTTTTGAAAAAACTTTGCCAAGTTTTTTTTTTTTTTTTTTTTTTTATTATGAATCTGAGATGCTGTCGCCAAAAATTTGACGAGCAAATTTTTTCTTTTTCCTCCGTATGAAAAACGAATTTCGTCACTAAATAACGCAAGCGAATTTTTTTTTTCACTATATGAAACGCAATCCCACATATGCCACGTTTATTATGGCGGGTGAATTTTTTTTTTCGCTTCTGTATGAGTTACTAATCCACGTTGACAAGTGTTGTAGAGTGAACGCAAACATTTTTCTTCGTATGAGTTTCGAATTCTGGTCGCCAAAGTTGTTATAGTTAGGCGTACGAAAAGTTTGTTTTTTTTCCTTTCTCCACCTGAGAAACGAATCCATTGTCGTCAATGTTGTAGTAAAGTAACCGAAAAATTTTTCTTTTCCCGTGTCAATTATGAATGCCTTGTCGCCAAAATATACTGTGGCAAATGAAATTTTTTTCTCTTCCCACATATGAGTCCGAACACATCGTCGCCAAAATATGTTGTGGAGTCGTTTCACAGTGGAGGCTTGTATTTCAATAAGTCATCCTAAATTAGGTTCGATGTGCAAAACGTTTGAACTTGGAAATAAGAGTTAAGGACACAGAAATCTAGTTGTGATGGTTGATACTTCAATGTCTGACTCGCTCTCTCTCAACACCACTTAGGTATTTATTAATCCACCCACGAGGATCAAATGTGGCACAAGGCTGGTTTAATGTGGGTATCTCCGAGCCCGTAGGCTCGGCCAAAAATATGGCCTTTGAACCTGCCTAGACGGGTTCAGGCTCTGTCTAACTCCCCGAACAAAACTTTGCCCTTCAGCAAAGCCTCGTCCGGGTTCCTCTCTGCAAACGCAGAGAGTTGGACAGAAGGCGTCCGCAGTCAAAGCCCGTGAGACGCCACCTACCCTGAACTGGCGACCGCTACTGCTACTTATTGTCTCTGGAAGAGTCCATTACCATAGAATAGGTAGTATAACTCTTTTCAAGATGACTTCTAAAACATTATGGGAATTAATCACTTACGATTTTTTTTTTTTTTACTATCTGGCAGTATTTAAGTTAGCTCCTGCAGAGGGCACTTGATTAAGATTACGGCTTGTTCAGGAGTTTGAGAGTTCCTAAATCTTTGCATATTCTCAGCATTGGAAGCTCTCTTGGCTGCTGTTTGATCTGGGTTTTCATTTGCATTGAACTTTCTTTTCCTCACTGCAGCCTTGCAATCTGGTCCTCTGTATGCGGAGATTTCTTTTTGCGAGGTATAATGCTGCTATATGCGATAGGCAACAATAAACTAAAGAACTCCTACATATAATATGGAAAACAGTGTTTTGAGGTCTTATTTCTCGACATGGTGTTTCTTTCATTGTGTTACTTTGTAAGCATGCATCATGCCTTTTCTAGCTTTTAGTGAACACTAAGATTGAGCATTGAAAATGCATCGTGGGATAATCATTGGTCGGTCAGTGGAAAGCTTGGTGAGGGTTATGTTTACATACCTCTTACATGGATGCATGTTTCTACATGTGTAATTTCATCTCCCTATTATTGGAAGTGGGCCAGGACATTTCTTTAAGAAATCCTTTTATTGATCTGAACTTGGCTCAGTTAACGTGGACAATCTTACCTTCACTTTACACAACTCCACAAGGCCTATTATTTTGATCTCATATGGGATTTTTAATAAATGCATCTGCTTAAAGTCTAGGCTTTTATTTTAATTTGATTAATTTGTTAAACTTTTTGCAAACTGTTTTTTTCCTATTTGTAATCATTAATTTTAAAAGTCAATTTTGAACATTTCTGATTGCAGCTCCATCATCTCACCTTGTCCTGAGTAACCGCAGTTTAGCATATTCTTGTCTGGAACGGTATCATTTGGCTTTGAAAGATGCAGAAAGAGTTATTGAAATGCAACCGACATGGCCTAAGGTAAGGGAAAGATTATTTTTGCCTCCTCACCTATATATATATATATATATATATATATAAATTCTGTATTTATGTAATCTAGTATATAAAGCTTATTTTGTATGTGTTTGCTCATTGTATCTCTCAAACCAACTTTAATTTTCACCCTGAAAATTAAAGTTGGTTTGTGTGATACAATGAGTCCCTACTTGATTGATTAGGATATCCTCATAGTCAAATAAACTGTAAATTATTTTATCCGGGGCTGAAGTGACTGTGGTTGTATGATATCAATGAAATAATGTGTGAGCTTCAAAGTAAACACCTGCTGTCAACAAATAGAAATAAAATGTGTAAATAAGTAAAAACTTTCAGGACCAAGTGACACTTGACTAGCAGAAAATTTCTGTCATAAGTTTATATAGTTAGGCTGCAAGCTGGATAGTTACTCAGGAATTCACAGAAGAGGATTTTCTGTGCAGTCAATCACAGAGCGAGATGGAGAATGAGTTCTTACTGGCCAAAAGTGGGGATTGGAATGTGGTCTGTTAGTGCATCATGAGATGAGTAGTAGCAAAGATGTTGCAAGTGTTACTTACCAACTTATTGACCATGACAGGTGAATCCATGAATAAAGAACCCTTTTTATCAGAACCAACAGACTTCTTTCTAACTATTGCAAGATTTCAAGACAGCTGTATTCAAAACTTTTCCCGTGTGGTATCTTGCCTTCATTTTCTGTGTTCAATATACACCAGGCCTTTTTCAGTTTTGTTCACCCTACCACAAATGTGAATTACATCATGGGGTAGTTGGTGAAAAAAAACTGACTATAGGAAACTTTGCATATGTTTACATTTGTGTGTGTGTGTGTATGTGTGTGTGTGTGTGTGTGTGAGAGAGGGACTTGAGAAAATAAAAGAAATGATCAAAACTACGGCATCTGTCTTAATCAGTTTAATAACAACACTAAGAAATTGACCCATAAATTTGAGAGGATTAAAATAAAAATAGACATATGTCTAAATTATTCAACCAAACATGCTTGAATGAAGATGCGCTGTGTGTGCGGGTATATATATATATATGTGTGTGTGTATGTAAGCAAATATATGGCTATAGATCGGACAGTATGAAGAAAAATATACGGAAAAAACAAACAAAAATCCTTATATGCAATTATGCTGTTTTAATGTTAATATAATGTCAACGTCGGATGTTTCGGTCTAATAAACCATCTTCAGGACATATTCATAAAATATAATTAACATTATCAATTCGGCATGACAAAGACGATGGACATAAGAACAAGACTTATCCAAACAGATAACTGAAAGTTTTATATGATCAGTACTTTTTAAAGTACTGAGCACTTTTTTAATAATTTTGTTTCTTAGTCTAAATATACATATCTTTCTCACATCACAGACAAATGAGGGCTCAGTAAAATAAAGAGGTACTCATTTTTTATGGACATGCATGTGTCTCCCAAGGCCTGCAGGTGTTTTGCAAACTTTTAGACAGATGGAACATGTGGTTAAGCCATGTTGCTCATTGTTGAGGATTAATTGCCACATATTTCCAGGAGTGGACAGCAATGCCTGTTTTAGTGCATGTGACAAAGCTACAGTGGCAGGTATAGCTATCATTGAGTAGAGCAGCATGCTGCCAAGCTTCTTTTGATATTTGCATGCAGTTGACCCCGATGTTCAAGTCGGCCTCATTCAAACCGTTGTATAGATGAGAAGCAAGACAGGCACCAGCTCCTTTACTCTGATGTTTTGTTTTCCCAGAAAGAAAAGTGGATGCTGCATCACTTCAGATTGTCTTTGAGTTTGTTATCTATATATATATATATATATATATATGTCTACTAGCAAAATATTTAAACTAATTGAACTGCCTTTTAAATTTGTCATTATCCTTTTATGTCTTATGTAAATCTCTTAAGAATGACTTCACAGAAGAGAGAAGGAAAGAAACTTGGCCTGCAGGTGCATTTTGCTAGTTTAGAAATGTAAATTTATACTAGTGTCTTAGAATTGCTTTGAATTGGTTGACTTAATTAACCTATTTGAACAAACTGCTAAATATAAATTTCCTAAAAGGCTCACCTCTTTCCCCTTTTATGCAAATTTGTTTGCTTTTTTTTTTTTTTTTTTTTTTTTTCTTTTCTTTTCAAGATTATTTTCAGTGAGGTTAAAATTAGTTTAGCTTACAAGAAAGTCTTTACTTACTGTTTGAACTTTCTAGCATTGCCTGATTTTCCTCTTAGGCTACTTTTCTTTTCACTCTTCTGTCTTTCCTGTTTTTATTATCTTGTGTTTGTCTGCATCAGCCTTCTTTAACAAAATGATTTTACTCAGCTACTGAATACTTTCACATTGCAGAGTTTAGCGGACATGTTTTAAGCAAAGTTCATTACCTGTCTTTTAATATATGAAAGGGTTTATAATAATTATCTAAAACCTTGAACAGTTATTGATGGGTAAGGGTGGGGTACTTAGCCAAATCTATATATGTTAGTACCATGATCATTATATTAGTATGCTATTAAAACTATATTCTTGATTCTAATGTCTGTCAGTTTTGTAAGAATCACTTCATTGCAAAAAATCTGTTTTCATTTTCTCATCTGTTAAGTTTCTGGCTGAAATGTGCCTTTTTGTTGGGCTTTATTTCATTGTCCTCTTGTTGGGCTTGTTGGTTCCAGTTCACAATAGGAATGGTAACTTATTGTTAAATGAATAACAATTTTGGCACAAGGCTGAGGGGGAAGTGGCATAAGGCTGGTCAACATTAATTATTCTAGACTTAGCTAATCAGATTCACAACCCACTCACCCATTACAATTTGCTCCATTCCATGAAGTCCAAATGTTTTCCCTGTTTTTTTTTTTGTTGTTTTTTTTGTTTGTTTTTTTTTTGTTTTTTTTTTTTTTACAAAAATAGCTAAAAAATATCTGATCATGAAATGAGGAGAGAGGGAATGAACCCAAAAATACAAAACTAAAATATAACAAAACATTCAAACTAAAAATCTTAGAAGCAATTAGCAAAATAAGAGTGGGCATAGTATTGTGCCTATAGACAGAATCAAGAAGCTTGCTCACTAACAGAGAGGGAAGGATAAAAAAATAAATAGTGGAGTAGGAAAATCAAGGACTGACCCAGTTGAGATGAAAAATGGGACAAAAAAAAAACTGGGGAGGTTAGGAATCTTGACATGAATCATAAGAATGCCAGGAGCAAGCTGGGAATAACATTTACTCATATTAACTAGGAAAACAGTCTAGCTTAGCCAGGGGAAGGGTTTGTCAAGAAACTACTCTGTTGCATTAAAGAGGACTTAAAAAAGAAGATTGAAGCTGGCTCCATTCACTTGAACCAAGTTCACCACTTTCACCCACTTTTTCCTGAAATCTGTCAATAGCAAATGTTTTCTCTCAGATCTGACCTTCATCTTAAGCTGATACCCAAAGAATCGGAACAGATCATTCTGAGAATAATGTTTGTATCACAAGATTCCCTCTATCCGTGACATCAACACCACCATTTCTGCCACAGCTAGCAATGTGAGAAACTCCATTCGTTTCACTCCAGAGAACAGGGGTGACACAATATTACACACGTATGAAAGATCGAGGGATATAAGATGTTCAGGATCAATATGAGCCATCAACATAATCCTAGAATGTTAGCACCTGAGGATAATGGTAGAAGGCATGCAAAGCTGTTTCTTCTAAACCAATGACACACCAATGACAGGTAAATCTAAGCAGGTAGTCTTGCCCCGTCTGAAGGCTGTCATTGAGAAACAGCACATTCCAAATCAAAAATCACATAAGTAAAAACTCTGGTTGCTGAGGTAATCCACTGTTGTTGCTCAAGACTAGAAAGAGCGCAACTCTGTTGCCAACTAGCCAAGCTGCCCACAGAGTGGGTCTGACATGACCCCCTCTTCAAAGGTCTTCGAGGGCCAACAGATCAACACTTTTTGAGGACACTTGACTATTTCTGGGGCTAACGAAGTCACTCAACCCTGAAACAAGAGGAATGATGGTAAGGCTAGAGAAGGCTTCCCTAGCACACTCCTCCAAGATTAAATCCTCTGTCAGCACACCAGCATAAGAAAGCCAACTTCAAGGCGTGTTAATGACTCACAAAGTGTGGCATTCCCGGACGACATGGATGATGAACATAAACCTTCTAACAGAATCTTGATATCCCCAGTGGCAATGCCTGCTTTACTCATCACTGACAAGACCTCCTCAACCGGCCCATATTTTGTGAAGAAGGCCTCTACATGGTCCTCCTCTATATCCATGGGCATCAAATGCAAAGTGATTTTAGTCCTTTGGGTGCGTATATGCTCAGTTTGCAATCCCACCATCTTGGTAGTGATGATGCTTCCAGTTAGTGATCTTGATTCTTCAGGCAGCAGCAAGATGTCACACATTGCATTTGATCATCTTACCAACAGCTTGACACCAATGTTGAGACTCTTCAGCATCTCTTCTATTCCTTCCCTGCTAACACCCACCAACTTTCAGGTTTTTACATCCGATGTCAGCAGGGAAACTGTCCTTTTGGTAATAGCCTCCAAGGCCAAGGGAATGTTCTGGAGCTCATTCTCTACTATAAACACTTTTCATGTACATTCTTCTTTGGGGAGGAGGGGGGTGTCTGCCATCTATGCTGAGAGATGGACACTGGCTGATTGTTCCAGCTGCTTGGTAGACTCCACCATACTGGTGGGGTTCCCATGCCAGCACACAAAAAAGGTTTCAACAAAAATACAAAAGACAAATGTGTAAAACAGTACTGAGGAACAAATGTGGATAAAAATAGGTCACTTACTTTTCAATAATAACAAAGGATGTGTCCAAAATATCTACAGTGGAATGACTGCAAAACACTTTCTCCTCCCCTTTTTATCAGCAGAAGCACACAAATGCATGCTGGGATTTCTTCCTAGCCAATAATATTGGCAACTTGTCAGTGTCGGTTCTGGTCTGTCTTGTTTTGAAGTCAAAATGCTGTTTATCTGAAATTGCTCTTGTATGTCAACCCCAATTCTTAGTGAACTTTTGCCATATTACTGTTGCTTTGACTTATTACTGTTAATTTGCCTTCCATATATTGTTTGCTTGCTTTATATCGTTTTTTGCCGTGTTTTTTCTTTTTCTTGTTATTGTTTATTGTAAACTTTATCGATTGTTTGTTGGACAATTCTAACATTTATTTACATTTAACCATGACCACTCACTCTACTGGGCTATTTTTCTTTGTCCCCTTGTTGGGCCTGATGTTCTACAGAATTAATCTAATACTCACCCTTTAAAATTTCTTATTCTCCTTCCAGGGTTATTATCGGAAAGGTTGCATTCTAAGCGAAATGCATAACTATGAAGCAGCTGTTACTGCTTTATTGGACTGCTTAAATATCAACCCGTATTGGTCAAAACCCAAGGAGATGCTTTTGATGGTAAGAACTCTTTTATTTTTTATTTTTATTTTTTTTAAAATTATTTTTAATAATCATAATCATTAATTGAATGTAGAAAATTAAAATAAAAATTATCTGCTGCAGAAAAATTATTACGCAGTAAGTTTATAATAGTGGGGGGGGAACCTTTACCCAGAGTTGCCAGTTTGGGATAAAAGTAATGAATTGGGCTATATTTAGAAACCTAGTCATCTTAAATTTTATATTGACTTGTATTGGTGGTTCAGGTTATTTAAAATCATTGAAAAGTTGCAAGTAGTGACATTGAGAATTTGGTAGCATTAGTCTATTTTTGAGAACCTAATCTGGTAACTCTGTCACTGGGTACTCCACTATTGTGGTTTTGTGCAGGACTAAACTAATTTCACAAAAGTGATACATTAATGTTAATCTACAATGTTTTCTATGAGTTGTTGTTTTTATATCATTCTGGCTGATTTATTTTTCAGTTTTCCTTAACTACGCCTTGCTTGGGATGAAATGATTTAAAAGAAAACATATCTCTTCCTGCTAAGATTTAATCACATTCAATTCATAGTCTTGAGCAGAGCTCTAACAGTGTCATTTCCCAACTATGGAAGGTTTTAGTATTTTCTTCTTGATCGCATAAGCCCCTTACATATCTTTTATTATTGGGCTTGTTTATACTGTATTTCGCAATGTCATTGATAAGATGACATTCTTTTTTTTTTTTTTTTTTTTTTTTTTAACTTCTGTACTAATTCAAACTATAGAGACTCTCTTTAATAGTTGCTTTATTGATACCTTTACTCAATGTCCATGTTTATTTTTCAAATAGATATGTATGCCAAGAATAAGACAGAGGTTAAATAGTGTCTGTAGAAAGTAAGTATTAATCACAACAGTATACCTGAGATAAAATGAGTACGAGGTGCAAATTTCAAAAATGGGAAATAAAGATTTGGCACTGAAAAGGTAACATAGTGAAAACATGAATTAACATAATTTGGTATTGAAAATATTAAAATATCATGTTGCTAACTTGTAAATTTTCCAAATTTTATGTAGTAATTGTAATATCAGCCTGATTTAATCTTGGTAGCTGATCTTTTTATTGAAATAAATGCTCCATCAATATTTCTTGATTACAAGCGTGACACATTGGGGCCCCACTCAATTGGCTAGAACAACCACATAGTCAAGTGGACTGTAATTAATGTTATTTGAGCTTGGTTTTAAGTCTACTGACCAGCAAAATCAAAATATGAAAGCTTCAAAGTAACCACCTGCTCTTGTAAAGTAAGGAAAAGGAAATGAATTATATAAATAAAAACTTTCAGGATCAAGTGTTACTCAGATGGAAGATACGTAATTCTGGCCAGGCTGCATTTGAGATAAGAGCTAGTCACATGCTGTTTGTTATGATGTACACAGAAGTCATAGAGGTAGTCAAAGAGTCAGTCACCTGTTACAGTAAAATATCTCTTCTTTCTGGCTGAAGGGAAGGACTGTTAGTCTTTCTTGAAAGAAAACTGAAGTAGCATCAAAGATGTCCCAAGAGTCACTTACCTACCACTAAAACCATATCAAATGAATCCATGATGAAAGAATTTGGCAGATCAAGAACTGGATTTACACTTTCATTTTTTTTATTTTTTTTATTTTATTTTTTTTTATTTTATTTTTTTTTATTTTTTTTTTGCTGTGGCAATATTTCATTTTTCATCCCCTTGTTAAATGTTCAAGTTTTTGTTCGTACTGGCATAAATAAGAATTGAACCACAGAATAGTGAAAATGTTTGTTCACACATTTCTCTTTATGTGCCACTAAAGAAAATGTGGATCAGCAAAAACTGATGATTTTTCTATTATAATAAAAAAAATTGCAATTTTACACATTATTTTCTGTCAGGCTCTTCACCAACTGTTGTCGGAAGATGTCAAGCGAGAACAAGAACTATGCAGCACTTCAGTTTCACACTTACTCAGCAAGAGAGGCCAAATGTCTTGCATGCCAAGAAATGAGTATGTACCAAGCAGTGGGGAAAGCAGTGAGGGTGACAGGCAGATGTCTGCTTCCTGGTACCAATTTCCTAAATTGTTCAACAGCAAGAAAACTGACTGTGAACCAGAAAAACAATGTCCTGCAGAAGCGGCAGCATTAGGGGCAGCTGCAGCATCAGCATCCTTTGAAGAGGTGTCCGAAAAGTCAACAGTGAGTATTTTGTTTGTTTTCTGTGTGTTTGTCGTGTGTGTTTGTTTATTTCTTAGTGTGTATGTGTTTTTTGTGTGTGTGAGGCAATAAATTTTTACGTGAGGCAATAAATGGATAATATTGACATGACACATGTTAATGGCATTGCATTGGTTTCAGAAAGAAAGAAATCCTATTCATATTAATGATGGGCTTGTTTGGCTTAAGTAAAAATAACTTAAACTTAGCTATTCATAAGTAATGTCTTCATTTTGCTATTGATCTCAACTGGTTTTAACCAATCATGAAGCATTACTCAGGAATATAGCATGAAAGCTTAGAAGCCATTTTTGACATGTTGGATATTTCACATACCTTCATAAATTTTAAGTTCCATTTTTACTTTTGTTAAAATAAAAACAGCACTTAATGTGCTGAAATTGTTATGTAGTTTGTCTTCAATGTTTGACAAACAAAAAATATGCAAATTTTCATAATTTTAATTCTATCCTGACAGCTGTCACAATAAAACAGAAACTCTTTAGGTTACCCAATCCAAGCAAGTTGCTATCTTTTAATGAAATCAAAGTGAACACTTTGATTTATATTAATGATGTTTAATTCTTACTGTTATATCTGTCAAGAATATCGGGATTCTTTTATTTACAACTTCTCTAAAAATCACTAATTTTGAGTTTAACACATATTATATAATTAAAAAGTTGACTAATTCAATCAATTAGTTGTGCTATTAAAATAAAAAGTTAAATAAAATTTTTAATTTATTTTTTTAATCATTTCAACCCAAGCAAGGTGACACAAGGTATTACTGAGTGTGAAAGAATGTGAGAAAAAAACATTGAGAGAGGCCAATAAAAGAACAGGAATTAAGGAGACAGAAGATAACCATTGACATTGCATTTAATTTTATTAGAAAGCAAGAAACTGGAAGAGTTCCACAAGGGAAAATTGTGAGAGAAGAAACTGCTGGAATATTTCGACAATAAAATGATGAAACCTAGCTGCCAATCTAATACTGAATTTGAATTCATGAAGAATGTTCCAAATAGGAAAGCTCTTCAGAACAATTACCATGAAAATATTTATAGAAAAGGCACAGGGAAGCTGTGTTACAGTAGTGGGAAATTCAATGAAGCCAAGATATCAGGTCCATACTGATAACTGAAGATCCTTCTCTGGATTTTTATCAAGAATCTCTAAATATATGGCAGAAGCACCAGATCAGATGTGGTAGCAATATTTAATGTGTAGACAAATAGTAGACTTAAAAAGGTGTAAGATAGATTCCAGCAAGAAAAATTGTCTAACATGCTACAGTGAACCAACTTTCTTAGCAGCAGACCTAGCAATTGATTCAATAAAATCTTTCCATTTCATGTCAGCAGAAAATGTTAGCCTGAGAAGGTGCAATGAGTCACTCTCCTGGCAGTTAGCATCAGCCATGAACTTATTGAACTAATCAAATTTAATACTGAATCAAGAACTGATGTCATAAGGAAAGTCACTGATGAAACCTAGGAGCAGTAGGTCCAAGGATAGAAACATTTGGGACACCTGCATTCATATAAAAAGATCTAGAAGAGTGGCCGTTCAAGACGATTTTCATTTCATAATTTGATAATATCAAAAATTTATCCAGAAATACCATAAACATTCAACTGTGAAGAAGTCCAGCATGCCAAACCCTGTCAAACACCATTGAGTTAACCAAGGTAGATATTTCTTTTAACTAGGGAAATTATTAATATTCTCTCTCATATGAGTCTGTGTGTGTAAAAAAAAAAAATAAAAAATAAAAAAATAAAAAAAAAAAAAAAATTTAAAGCATGCTATATTCATGTCTAAAAATGCTCAATATTAGAGATAGTGTATGTAAATATAAAAGTGGACATTAAGGTAAACACCGAATGGGGATAGTCTGTTTTATGCTTGATTACAATCTTCAGGTAATGAGTGTTGGGTTTTGGTTTGACTATTTATATGCTAGTCATGGTGCATTATGGATAACAAAGTCCTTTTGTATTATCCTAACAATTATTGTGTAGGTGGTAACAGTTACATTTCAAATTATTCTAGAGGCTGAGTAGGAATAATTGGGAATCTAAATGCAGTTATTCGTAGCCATTTTATAATTGTTGTTTAATAATGATTATCATTGTTCCTTATCGCACAGCACTAATCAATTACAGGCATGAACTCAGTTTATCTGATGATTGCCATGTGCATGAAACTGAGTAGCATTTTGCAGCAAGAAACAATTTTTTTTTAAATGTATATCTTAGCACCATTCTTTTACATCCAGCACTGCTGTGCACTATATATATATATATATATATATATATATATATATATATATATATATAGTGCACAACAGTGCTGGATGTAAAAGAATATATATATATATATATATATATATATATATATATATATTGTGAAGTTTTGGCTTTTATTATTGAGGCATATCTTAGCAACTAAATTGTATGGTGTTTGTCTGTAATCTTTTAATAATTGACAAATACAGAAGCTGCCACTTTAAGTATTTGATTATTGTATAGGCTGCGATGTTTAAATTGTCACAATTTTATATTTTTAATTTCATATATGCATTTTGTTTTTTATTATTGTCGACTGCACAGTATAGTAGAGTAAGTTGGGCACTGTCTGTGTGAAAAAGAGCACCATGACACAATTCACACCACCAGAAATTTGGAAACGGCATTCTGTACTGTTTGGAATTTGTACTGAAAGCTAAAATATGAACATTTCAGTATTTGGGTATTAGTCTGAGAACAGTGCAGAGGATTTAGAAAGTGTTGGATGAGTCTAATGGGGATTATGAAGGTATTTGTAATGCTCACTAGTGATGGCAATGTTATGCATCCATTCATCTTCCAACAGCACCTCAGACTCAATAAAGAGGCAGCATTCACCAAATTAAACAAGGAAACCATCCAGAAGAGTTGCAGGAGATTCCAAAGTCGTCTGGAGGTTGTGGTTGAAGTCAATGGCGATATTTTTTTTTTTTTTTTTTTTTATCGAATAAATTTACTTTTTTAGACAAGTTATTCATCGCACCCTGTATATAGCAGCATTTGCAATAAATTTTACATTTAAAATTAGTGACTATTTTTAATTTACTAAATTGTTGTTCTGTGCAGAGTGATTGTGATAAACTTGAAGAGGAAGAATGCTGTGTTCAATCCCGTAAAAAGAAAAGTAAGTTTTTATTTATTTTTCAGTAAAATTTCTTAATTGGGTCCCTTTTACCTGTTAGTATTGCAAATGGCAATGTTTGAGGTGGAAACAAAAACAAAAAAATTATCTGCTTCACTGTACTTACCTGTAAACACATTTGGCTGTCAATTGGATGTAAATAAATCAATTAACACATCAGAAAAACAAGACCACCATAGTTAAATGTTTGTATACAATATTTTATGCTATAAATAATATTTGTTTAAATTTGCTAATTTTCCTCAAATAACATTTCAGAAATGTATTTTTATTTTTGCAAGATTTTTAAAACCAAGAATTAACTTTTGTTTACAGATGTGTCAAAAATGGCAGTTTTGATCGATTTTAATGAAAAAAAAAATTGATTCCAATCAATGTAATTTCTGTTTGAAATACACCACAGAGTATTTTGCTTACTAGAAATAGTAAATTTTAAATCCTTTAGCTTTCAATTAAAGCTAAAATGAAAGAAGGCTTTTTTCATTTTAAAAAATTCATTTTAAACATTACATATACCAATTTAGTGGAGGTACCTAGTAAAATGTTTTTATTTTATTTATTTACTTTTAATTTAAAAAAAAATCTTTCAGGTCATTCTCTTCCAACTGAATTTAATGGCAAAACTTTGATGGAGTCGATGACTGTTCGTGCTGCATCTGATATGTCATTGTTACAACCTTTATACAAAACGCAACAACTATCAGAACCAATATTGAAAAATCCTAGTCCCTCTTCATCAGAAAAGAGTCGTAAGTATCAAACCATTGCGTTAAAACATTAACAAGGATTAGTCAATAAGTACCTAGCTGAAAATGTTATGTGAAGTTTCACTTTATAATGTTTGATTTATATAATTATTTATTGAATTATGTTAAAATGTTTTGCATGTTTTTCAACATTAGGCTATGGACTTATGTACATTATTTTTTTTAATTTTATTTTTCAATTTCCAAGCTAGGATATCAGCTCATGATAGTCACTAAATTAATAAGTGCAAACAATCATCAGAAGTATCATAAATTGACTGCTTATTTTCTCATATATAGTGTGATGGTAATTGGGTGCGATGGGTAAATTCTAAGTTACACAAAAATATCTTGAAATACTAAAGAGTAAATTTACTCAATAAAATTGGTATGGCCTCCTGACAACTTTGGAATCTCCTACAACTCTTCTGGATGGTCTCCTTGTTTAATTTGGTGAATGCTACCATAATCCTTGCCTTCATTTTATCTTTGGTGTTACAAGAAGTTTCATTGGTTTCTCACTCAACTGCAATCCACACATAATAATCAAGGGGGTTGCAGTCTAGGTGGCTAGATGTAAGGAGTGATGTGATCACAGAAATTGTCTGACAGCCATGACTGGGTTCCCCTGCTTGTGTAGCATGGTGCAGAGTCCTGTTGCCAGACATAGGGTCTTCCAGCAGCCACCTTCTTGACTCAGGTCAGCACTACCACCACAAGGCACTTTATGTAGGCCTCTGTGTTGAGTCCAAGTTCTTGTGGGAAGATGAATAGAGGTATAACATCACCATCACTTGTGATCACTCCAAACACATACCTAATAACCATTACTCATCCAACTCTTTGCAAATCCACTGCACTGTCCTCAAATTGACACCCAGACACACTGAAATGTTCATATTGGAGCCTCCTGCACAAATGCCAAGCAGTACAGCATGTCCTTTGCAAATTTCTGGTAGGGTGATTTGTCATGGTGCTCTGTTTCTCAGATGGTGCCCAACTGCCCCTACTATACTGTGTTGACAAAAACAAACAATATGCACAAAATTAAAAATATAAAATGGCGACAATTTACCCGTCACACCCTGTATATAGTAATAATACAAATATCAACTTTGTCAGTTAGCTAATTGATATTATATTCAGCACCTTGACTTCCAGAGTTTTGTAGACATAATTGCTCTGTCCACTCTTCAGGAGCTATCATCAATTGACTGCTTAGTTTCTCATTTTCATTATATATTTCTTACTACCTATCAGCTTATATTCTTGGCTTATCCTCTACAGAACCAAGTTCAGGTTAAAAAACAATTGAAAAGTAAATTCTTTTTTATCAAACTTTTATTAATGAATGATTGCTACCTTTTAGCAAATATTGTAGGTCTTAAATGTTTTACTAACATGATAGAATGGGCTTGCTAATCCCTTACATTCCTATCACAAGATTATAAAACAAAACTTGAACAAAAAAGTAAATTACATTTTAAGTTATCTTGGCCTAATGAATGTTAATTTCATTTGAATTAAACCCTTTTGTATTTCTTTCTCTAGAATCTAAAGAATTGTTGCTATGTGATGCCAGCTGCTGTATCCCCCTAACTCCACTGCTGAAACAAGATGATCTTCAGTGTAGCCTGTGTCTTTATCTTTTGTATCAACCGCTAGTGACACCTTGTGGACATGCCTTCTGCCAAGAATGCTTGGTACGCTCCCTTGACCACAATCCACAATGTCCTCTCTGTAAACAGTCACTAACAACGGTAAGATTTTTTTCTTTTTTATTGTGTTAAAGAATAAAATCTTTATTCGTGCACCAATTAAATATTTTTTTTCCCATGTCCTCATTAGAGTACATTTCAACTTTGATGCTGTCTTTTTCTGATAGGGTTTCCTGGCATGGGTTAATGGATAGTTTTAGTCTTTTTGACCATTACTATTGAATAGTGAGTTCAATCCTCGGTGTCCCATACCAAATTTGACATTAAATTGTCCAACAAGAGGTGACAGTATTTGCTCTATTTGCATTCAGCTTATTGCCCTCATCTTTGTTGCTATCACATTTTGGCTATTGTGTCTTCTACCCTTCATTAGGTGTATATCAGTCTGGGTAATCTTCAGGTTGGTTGAGCTTGTTCAGTAGCATATCAACCTTTATGGATTATTTAATGCTGAAATCTGAATATTTTGAATGCAATTGCATGCCTTCAACTACAGATAATATGTAGTGTTGGTAATTTTAATAATCTACAGGGAATTCTGAACTAAGTCTCTTATTTAATCTATGGGTGTAATTTCTCATTAAACTCCCATGTATAGGGATATTTCCTCTAGAGAGACAATCGGAAGACCAAGTGGTGTGATGAGTTAGTGTGTTACAGAACTTCAACATGGCAATGTATTGCCAAGACAGATATTTATGGAATAGAATTCTAGAGAGCTGGGAAGGAGAAAAAGCAAACTGACTGATATATAAGCCTCATGTAAATTCCATGAAAGTTAGTCTACAAAAGTCTAAAAGGTGTCAGATGAATGAAAACAAAAAGGAATAGCACTTTTTTTTTTTTTTCTTCTTTTTTAAATACTCTTTGTTGAGGTGAAACTGATTAATCTACCACAAAGTAAGGTGGGTCATGCCTGACAGAGAATCTCTTGTCAATGATTTGAGGAAAGATTTTACAAGGCCAGATGCTCTTCCTGTCACATAACTCTGACCAGATACTCACACTGGTCAAAGTAGACCAAGTGTTTTTATTGAAACACCATCTCTTGGAAAGTTCTTATTAAAGGTCTAAGACTCCATCTTAGCTTTTTATATATATATATATATATATATATATATAAAATAAGCTCATCCAGCTTTTAACAGGTCTTTTTTTTTCCTTTTTTTTTTTTTTTTTTTTTTTTTTTCCCCTTTCATGGTGACATGCAGAAACTTTAGTGGGGGAGCTGGTTTAGATGCCAACCACCAGTCCATGCAATAAGTTTTACTGGTCATACATGTTAGCAGTAATAGACCTAAGCCTTGCCCAACCATAAAGATTAAAAGAAAATCCAATTTCTTGAAAAGTTGTATTACAATGAAGAGTATGCTCAACATGCAAGCCATTTAGAGTAACCAAAATTGTTACTAAGTACAGGATTTTCATAAAGTATATGAATGCCGACAAGTTGTCTTTTAAAAATGTGTCTCTATTATTTATTTTATTCAAATCTTTTCCTGTCTTTATTTTTTTTTTTATTTAGTATTTGGCTGCACATAAATGGGCTGTATCTGAATGCCTGCAGAATATCATCCAGAGTTTTTTCCCTAAAGAGTTAGAAAGACGAAAGAAAATCCATGAAGAAGAAATGGCCAAATTAGCTCAGTAAGTTAAACTTCCATCATTTCACTCTTTTGGTTTTAAACATTTTTTCTTCCACTGGACCATTCAAATTTGTTACTTTGTTTGTGTACAACAAATTTTAGAGAACACCAAAATTATATATACATATATATATATATATATATATATATATATATATATATATATATATATATATATGGCTATTTTTGTAGTGATTTTATAACATATTTATGTTAGAATTTTTGAATAAATTTATATAAATAAAATAAAGCAAAACAGAGAAAAACTAATAGAAGAAAAAAAGGAAAAGGAAACATAAACTAAGAAGTAATCAAATATTTTAGCCAAAACAAAAAAAAAACCCTCATACCAGTCAATTTAAATTAGTTTTTGAAATACAAAATATTTTGCTTATTGGAAATATTAAATTTAATCTATTAGCTTGAAAGTAAGGCTAAAGTAAAAGCCTCACGAAATATTTTTCATATTTTTAAATTTAATTTTCAACCTTGGGTATCTTTTTTTTTTCTTTTTTTTTTTCTTCTGTTTTTTTGGGGGCAGTATCATTTGTATATTTATGTATATTTATATGAATATAAGTAAGTTTGTTGCTTAGCTGATTGATGTTTGTTTATATATATATATATATATATATATATATATATATATATATATATATATATATAGATCATTGAAGTCAACACTCAGAGGCAACAGGCTATTTCATGCTAGACACAATCATCAGGCTGTGAGTGTTTTTTTTTTGTTTTCTCAACTATTATATATATATATATATATATATATATATATATATATATAGGTCAGTGGTGCATTGTGGGGAGTCAAATTACCAGATAATGAAGAAAAAGTATATGGAGGAGTAACTGAAGAACCCTGGAAACAAAGAAACTATGCACTCAAAACATCTTTCACAAATAGTAAATATGCAAACAGCACAATGCTTTCTAAGTATATCTGGGAAATTAAAAACAAAACACAAATCACACCAAAAATATCATGGAAAATAAGGAAAAAATCATCAGCCTACAACAATCAATCCAAAACCTGCAAACTTTGCTTGGAGGAAAAACATAGCTATTATCACATTCCCAGACCAAAATAAATTACTAAGTGAATGATCTGAGCTCATCTCAAGATGCAGACATGAAAACAAATGTTTAATACGTTACTTAAAAATCGAAAACTGAAACGAATAAATAGAAATAAACAAAATAATAATAAAAAACAATAAATTAACCAAATCAAATAATAAACAAATTAACAAACCACACTCATTAGAATAGAGGAAATAGAAAAAAAAAATCAATCCAAATAAATAAAGTAAATAATAAACAAATTAATAAACCAATTCTGCCAAACTGTTAGAATAGACTACAACAATCAATCCAAAAATTGTACGAAAAATAGCTATAACTGCAATATAACGACAAAAAACTACTACGTTACTTAGAAATAGAAAACTGAAAAGAGTAAATAAAAATATACAAAATAAAAAAGTAAATAAGAAAAAAACAAGTAAAATAAATTAATCTAAATAAATAAATGAAGAAATTAACAAACCACTCCCACTAAAATAACTGTTAGAACTAACAAAAATAAATCGGCAAAAACAAGTGAAAATAATCAATCCAAATAGACTAATAAAATAATAAACAAATTAAAATAACAGAATAGACTACAACAATCAATCCAAAAACTGGATGAATAAATAGCTTTATCTTCCCAGAACAAAACAATTAAATAAACCACCTAAGCAACCACCCACCCAAAAAAATAAATTTTTACTATGTTAATAAAACATCGAAAACCAAAAAGAATAAATAAATATATAAAATAAAAAAATGAAAATAATAAATTAACCCAAATAAATAAACCACTCCTGCCAAAATAACCGCCAGAATGGACTATCCACAATGCACCACTGACCCATATATATATATATATATATATATATATATATATAGTCGAGAAAAAAACCCAACACTCGTGGCCTGATAATTGCATCTAGCATAAAACAGCCTGTTGCCTCTGAGTGTTGAATTCAATGTCCACTTTATATATTTCCATACTCTATATTAAGCACTTTACCCCATAAATATAGCACACCTTAAAACTATATATATATATATATATATATATATATATATATATATATATATATATATATAAGAATTTATGTAATTTTCAGCTTTTAATAAAACTTACTAAAGAAAATGTGTCCCCCTTTGCAAAAAAAACTAGCATGCTTTGACCATTGGCTACAAAGAGCTTCATATTCAAAATGTAAACAAATCTATTTCTTAAGAATTAATGGATTTTTTAATTAGTTTATCCAACAGATGGTTGTTTCTACTGCAAAAGTGGATGAACGTTCAAATCCTGCTGGAGGACACATTTTCTTCATTTTTCTTATTTTGCAGGCTGATTGACAAAATAAAATACAAATATATTAAATATAAATGGAGCATCTACTCAGATATTAATATCCACTAAAAATAATGTTTGAAGTAATAAATATATCTTTTTATATATATATATATATATATAATCTTGCATCCACTTTTTCCAAAAGTATTTTGCTTAAGGAAAAATTTGAAAATGTGTCCTGACTTATTTGAAATGTTTTCTTTCCATACAGTTTGCAAGATAATAGTGAAATTCCCGTATTTGTATGCACTTTTGCTTGCCCAACAATTCGATGTCCATTACACATTTTTGAACCGCGTTACCGTCTGATGATCCGGCGATGCCTGGAATGTGGATCTAACCAGTTTGGAATGACAACTCCAACACACACAGGGTGAGTAGATATGAATCATTAGATTTTATAAATTCTTTTTTAAATTCATTCATACCCAAGTTTGGTTCACCATTAGCAAAATAGTGTCTGACATGAAAAAGAAGCAGAGGTTTCAATAAATTCCTCTTGCAGAAAGTCACAGATTGACATTCATTTAATGATGAATGTTTGTGGATACTAAACAGATACTAAACAGGATATTTGAGCATGGTAAGGTCATGGCTAATGCTTTTTAACAAAAGCAACAGCAATGTGTGTAGCTTTGCACATCTGTCAGCTCACAAAAATGTCTTTTATTTATATATGTGGTGACCTTGAAAATAGAAGTCATTACTTTCAGTTCATTCCTAGTGATATGACATATACTGACTTGTATGGGGTGTTGAAACTAATTTTTTTTTTTTTTTTTTTTTTACTCTTTAAACAATTCTGTAATCTTTATTTCAGAGTTTTTGCAGAGTTTGGCTGCATGTTGAAAATCAAAAATGTGCAGTTGTTAGATGATGGACGATCGCTGTTAGACACAGTTGGTGATAGACGCTTCAAGGTATTAGAAAGATCATCCAAAGATGGTTACAACACAGCAAAGGTTTCTTTTTTAAAGGATGATCCAGTTGAAAGTAACGAACGTGCTGGTAAGATTCTGTCATTCTTATGTGGACATGTGTGACCTGGGGGTAGGGTAAACAAAATAGTTGCTGCTGTGAGGCTTAAATAGACAAGACATTTTAATTTAAAATTAAGGTGTTATTTAGGTCTTGTTTATGTCATTGGCATATATGCAATTGCTACAATGGTTACTGACACAATGCAGCAGACTAACTTCAAACTGAAGCTGAAATTATGTTCACTAGGCACTAATGTCCTTGGAAAAGGGCACAGAAAAATTTTTAATTTTTTGTAATTTATAGATTAAAATCAGACAGATTGGGTCTTGGTTTGAAAATCAAGCTAAGAGAAGACATGGCGGTTTAAAATCCTTGTTTTTGTCATATAGGAAAATCCAACATGGCACATAAACGAAATATTCGGTGAAAAATTCCATTCATCAGTAGCATTTTAAACACCTCATAGTGTAAAATTCTTAAAGCAAATGTGTGCCAAACTGTTTTCCTGAATCCTTGATGACTTGGCTGTCCAAAAATGATAACATCAAGATGAAATAATGAAAACTGACCATGAAAAACACAATTATGTGCAACAAGTTTTTGATCAATCAGTAAACTTCTGGACCTTTTCAGGTGACGTTATAGGATCGAAATGGCTATTGCTTGCACATGGAATTATTCACTGATAAGTAATCTTCAATTTGGCTGTCGAAAATGTCACTCGGCAGTTAGCATTAAGAAATTATGTTTTTTTTATTAAAAAATTTTCACTTCAAAATAATATTCAAACTTCATCCCTTTCTCTTTAATTTGGTGTGAAGATCATTGAATAAAAGGAATGGCTAAATGGCCCAGCGATGAGAAATATGAAAGACATGCTACGAAAAAAAACAATGTCATCTGCTAAGTGTTCTTGTTATCACCTGGCTCACGAGTGTTAAAAACAAAACACGTCAAGCCATTGTTCAAACATAGGTTTGAAGAAAAAAAAAATACCTTATATCAATACCTACCAATGTTGACATTTTTTTTTTTTTTTTTTTTTTTTTTTTTTTTTTTCACTCTTTGCTCTTATCTGGGAGTAGTGGGTTTTATTACAAGCTGACAACTTGTTCTAAACATTTACTGCTGGCTGGCTGACCTTTGACCCAGATATGTCAGTCAATTTGGTTTAATTTTCCTTATCACTGTAATTTTTGGGAGAAAAAAAAACTTTTGGTTTCTGGTGGTCAGGAATTGCAGATAAATCTTTCATCATTTACTAAAGATTTCCATGGCCCCATGTCAATTTTTTAAACCTTGATAGTCATATAATTGAAAATTACCAATGGACTTTGTCATATTTTGACCCCCTAGGAATGATGATTTCCTTCAAAACTCTCAATTTTATGCCTGAAATAGTTTATGATCTAGGCTTTCTGATTTTCAAAAAAAAAATTAGTTAATTTCCCATTAATGGGGAAAATTTTTGTTTAGAACTAGAAAAAAATGCTAAATTTTCACTATTTTTTTTTTTTTTTTTTCACATTTTACCCCCTGAAAAAAATTTTGAGTCATTTACACCAGCCAATTTTACTTTTAAATGAAAGAATATATCCTTTGCTTTCAGAAAATACCTAGTTTCATGTGGTTCAGATCAAAAGTTTCCTTGATATTTGTTTAGATTTTTCAATATTTTACCCCTATAAAAGTATGAAAATCCATTTTTTCAGAGAAAATAAGCTGTGACAAAATGACTTTTGCCATTTTTGTGATGATTTTTACTTGGGATAGAAATTTTTTACCATAGCAAACCTGAATTGACTTTAAGTTCAGTGGGGCTATAGGAAACCTCAAACAGCTGTGAAGAGTAACTCTGAATTGAAGATTGGAAAAGACAATGAGAAATCTACTCTCTTTGACTTGAAGAGTCATGACAATTCAGATATTACAGAAAGCTGGGGACAGCCATTTACCTATGTCTTGAAGTATATGGTATTTTGTTGCATCTCATTAAAAATGTTGGCGTTAATGTCTGCTTTTGAACCGAAAAGTAGTCTGAACATGTCTTTTTACTCACTAACTTGAAAAATCTTTCTTTTAATCAACCATATTGATAACATACTTGCCTTCCTTTTCACTTCAGTAGTAAATATGAATCCTATAGATTGAACATTGCACAATGAAAATTTCAAATCAAAATTTAGCTAATAACTACAGGTCATCAATAGATTTGATTCAACCGTATAAATCTGTTTTAACTCTAAGTGACTAACTAGGTTTAGTGTGTGGCTCATTTGGCAAAGTGTTCTTTGAGATCTTCAGTAAATGAATTTGTGTCCATCTCAAACTGTTAGTAATAACTTATTTTGATTTTCCATCTTGACTTTTTAAAATGGTTAAATCTCTGGGAATCTTAAGTTGTTATAAGTAATTTCCTTTTTAGGGAACTCATATTAGAAGTTCATTGTGAGATTTTTTTTTTTTTTTTTTTTTTTTTTTTTTTTTTTTTATCTTATATTTTAAAGATCAATTCTTAGCAGATTTAACTAAATCTATTGAGATATTAAAAAAATCTACTCATGAGTTGGATCAAGCCAATTTTGCTGTAAATCATATTTGTTAATCAAACAGTGAGGATTAAATTTACCAGCAAGAGCATGGAAGATAGTCATACTAATAATTGCTATGACTATGGCAAAATTAAGCAATATATTTGGTCAATAGCAAATGGGTGTTGACTTTGACAAACCTTCATGCCCAAAATAAAAACATAGTGTCAAACGGATGGTTATTCCCTTGACGCCACTATTACTGTAAACACCCTTCACTTCCTCTGCAATGTTTTTTTAAAAAGCAATGATTAGAATTTTAATAAAACCTAAACATATTAAAATGGACTTACATATTTTTTTTTTTTTTTTTATTCTTGAAAATTGACAACAGAAATATGAAACACTATTAGATTGAATAAAAAACTTCTTTTTAGTTATTTATAAAATGGTAAATAATAAATATTGTATTGTAGTTGGTTTCCATATTTTGATAATTTTGTAATTTTTGAATAAAGATTTCATTTTACATTTCTTTATAAAATAAATAATAATAAATCTAAAATAAATAAATCAGAATATGCTATTAATTCAAAATCTGAAATGTTTTATGGAAATATGGAGATAAAAGCTGATATAAGGTGGAAAGAATATATTGAATCAATTACTGAGTCTGCAGCTAGGAATGTTGGTTTACTGTGTTTAGCTTGACAATTTGTCTCGCCTGAATCTGTCTTACATAATTTATAAGGCAACCATTCATCCAAACTTTGAATATTGCTTCCACATTTGGTCTGGTGCTCCTGCTATATATTAAGAGATTCTTGATGAAAGCCAAAGAATCTGCAATGTTATTAATCCTGACCTAACTGCTCAGCTTCAAACACTTTCCCATTGCCATAAAGTTGCTTCCTTGTCTTTCTATAAATGCTTTTGTGGTAATTTTTCTGATGAACTTTTCTTGTTGGTACCTAGACTTTATGAATTTAAGAGTGCATTACAAGATTGGTGGCAAGATCACCTCATTTTACAGTGAAAATGGCTATAGATGTAAAACTAATTTCTCTATTAACAGTTTCTTCTATTATACTTTTCACTTATGGAATTCTCTTCTTGCTTCCCAGTCAAGTTTGATCTACAAAAATTTAAATGCAATGTCAATCATTATCTTACCTGTCTTAATTCTTGTTCTCTTATTGTCTTCTTCCCTTAATAGTATATTTTTTCTCATATTCTCTAACACTCGGTAACCTTTCAAAACTCATCTTCAGGCTATAAGTGCTATTTTTTCTCCTTGGTAAAAGATGGAAAAAAAAAAAAAAAATGAACATTCACTCATTCTAAGATTTTATTCAAATGAATTGATGTGTTCAAGCTGTGATTATATAAATGGCCAATATTTCAAGGTTGTATTCCTTTTACCTCTAAAAAAGAAATACAAGTATGGGATAATGAAACTCTGCTTATTTATGCAAAAAGGCATATGAGCTGTGCAAAGCAGGGATATTCAATACCATGATGATCCATTTTGTTGACAATCAATTAGCATGTAAGCTTCTGTGAAAGTTCCTTTAAATTAAATATGATTGCGCTGTTCTTGTGGACATTGAGTACTTGTGCATTTATCTCTTGCATATTCTATACATCTATTGGTAATTACAATTATGACTGTCTTTTGATATAGTGGAGCACTTTTCTGCTAATTTGAATATGCAGATATAGCTGGTAACTTGGAATTGGCCATTTTTTACAATCAGGGTTTGAACACATTAATTCATTTGAATATACCTCTTCAATGGATGAACACTTGTCCATCTTTTTCTGTGTGGGAAGGGAGAAAGCAGCACTTATTATTTTAAGATCTGTTTTAATGAAAATTGATTAGCCAGTAAAATGCTGTACAAGTTTGCAAATAGATATAGATAAAACAAATAGGTGGTCAGACTCTCTCTTGAGCATGTACATTGTAGGTGATAAGGTAATCTAATTTGATTTATGGTCATCACTTATCCTCAGAGATCCCAGTGTACTTCCCCCCCCATAAACATTTTTGTCTTTCATTCATTTTAACCTTAGGAAGTCAAAGAGAGCAGGTGAAACACATCATTAATAAATATTCCATTTTGTCTCATTTTCATAGTTCCCTCCATAAAATAAACTGATTTCAAGTGATGTTTAAGAATTTTTTTGTCAGATGTGCTAGAAAAAAATAGCTACAATTAATGTAGTATCACCTCTGCCTCAGATTATGAAATTTGCATATACATTTTATGCACTAAATGAAACAACTGTGTTACAGGACAAAATTAATAATAAAAATTGTCAATTTCGACAGGAACTGCCCAAACAGCACTCTCCAGCTTTGACAGTTCAAAAGTGTTTACATGACTTTATGGGGAAGTTAATTATTTTCAACCTTACAGCTTCTTTCCCCAAACATGAAACTTTACAAGCCCATCACTACTCTATAGCTATTTCCATGACAAATGTTCTGATGAGCTACATACTTTAGTTCCACCAATTCAGACCTTTACACTTAGGACACACAATGCAACATACATTCCCTTTCTATTCCATTGGTAAGAAGGAAGTTTTACTCTAACAGCTTCTTCCTGAGGCCCTCTATTTTGTGCAGCAGTCTCCTGAGAGTGCTTCTCCAATCACTACAACCATCTTTTTAAGTCTTGGTTCAATTGTTATCTATCCTACATATCCTCATAATATGTACCTGCTTCCTCTTATACCCTTACAACAACCTCACTCAGTAACCTTTGAATGGCTCTTAGGCCTTGTATTGGGTTTAAAAAGAAATTATACTGAATTACTGTTATTAATATGCATTCCTGTCATAGTTTTGATAAAGATTTTAATTGTTTTATTTTTTCTCCTTTTTTGTAGATCTGATAAAACTTGAACAAGAAGTTTACATGTTGAGTAAACAATGGTTGGATTGCCTCCTTCCAGAAAGGCTGAAAAAAATCACTGAACATTATGGTCCTCTGCCAATTCCTGAAGAAGCAGAACTTGATCAGCCCAATGGTCCGTCCTGGGTCTGGTGGATGATTACCATCCTACCAATTGATAAAAAGCTGCAGGTTACTGCCATGTCGTTCACTAAACTTCATCAAAGGCTCCAATTCATTAAGAGTGCCATCCTTACAATACAAAGCAAACTTTCCTCCTAAGACCAAGAGGCATTTTTCTTTTTCTAATAACACCATCTTCCTCTCAATAATAAACAAAAAATGGAATTGGACAAAAATCTCAGTAATTTTTGTAATTAGAAAAATAATTCTTTCTTTAGATTGTTCTTGAAATATTTTTTTTATTTGTCTGGAAAGTACCTCTCTAATTTTACATTTTTATATGAACTCTGATATTTATAAATTTGAATTTTTATATTTAAAAATAAAAAAAAATAGAAAACTGATTAGGCAACTTGATATGTACATACATATCTAAAATGGAAAAAAAAAAAAAAGTTTTGTTTAATATTTTGTACTTGTCTTTCAAACTAATTGTTCTTTATAGATTTCAATCTCAAATTTTGTCAGTCTCCCAGAATTTGTCAAATCCAAATTTTGAAAAACACAGTAGGTGAGAAAATCTGAAAAAAAAAAAAAAAACAAACTTTAAGACCTTCTTGTAATGAGCATTATTAATTTTTTTTTTTTATTAGAATTTTTCATCTTAGCCCATTTATTGCAACATGATGCATGTGTCTCATGGAATATCACCCATTGATGCACATATGTCTATTTCAGTTTTATATAAGGCAATAATACAGCTATTGCCAATATTATTTTGATTAACTTTTTTATTTTTTTTTATTTTTATTAAATTTTTAAAAAGAAAATGCCTATGATGTACAAGTCAACTAACAGTATGAAGAAAAAAGAGCAAAGCTAATACCAGGGTCACACACATTATTCTGTATAGTTTAATAAATATAATTTACCAAAATAAAGCATAGGGAGACTTCTATAGCAATTTCTAATGGTAACTAACAACATAAAAGGTATTATGTAAGGGTTCAAATCCCTAAGGTAGGATTCAAATCCCCAAGTTTTTTTGTTTTGTGTTGTTTTGTTTTTTGTTTTTTTTTTCCCCTCCCAAATTGTCATTCCCTGATAAATTTTTTTTTTTTTCGTTGATTTTTTTTTTTCTGTTTTTTTTTTTTTCTGTTTTTAGAAAAAAAAAAAAAATTAGAAGGGAAAAATTATCTAGTCAGACATTAATAATTGTTAAAGCTTAATCCAAGAAATTTGAATACTACAATAGATTTTGGTTATAGTAAAAAAAAATTACCAGCAATACATTTGACTCTTGACAAAACACCTATTTACAAAAACGTGTCAATGAATTCTGATCTCCTATGAATTGATGTCTTACAAAGAATATTCTGTTCATATGAACCTATCCTAAGAATCTTGCTGGCATTGAGGTTGATATGCCGTAAAACAAAATAAACCCAAATTTAATCTGCTGGATGTCCTTCCAGTGGCTGCCTGATCTGTTTCTAGGTTATTGTCAGTTATAGCATAGTGTAAATATTTAAACCTTGGACAACTTTGCTTTTTTATGCCCACTTCAGTTTCCCCCCCCCCCTCATGTGAGAGTTACTGCACCGAGTTACCATAATACTTTAATGAAAGATGGTAGGGACTGAGAAATGGCTAAGAAGTTTGTTTTAGCAAAGCATTTTTAAATGTAGGAGTTAAATGAGTTCTTCCTTATCATAGATTAATCTAAGTTTAAAACTATTAGGTTGGTGCAAAAATAATGACGTAATAATGTCGTTTTTTTGACATTAAAAAATACATCAAAAATGACATTATTACGTCATTATTTTTGCACCAACCTAATACCTACTGTAGTACTAGTTCCACATTGGTTATTGACATTAAATGTTTGAATAATTGCATTAGTATCACTATTGTCCCGTAATAGTTGTGACATTTGCATTCACATTTCATACAGTAAATGTCTCAACTATTATGGGACAGTTAATGGTCTAAAAAGGTATAAAAAGAAACAATGGTTTCTTCTTTTAAGTGTTTAATTTAATAATTTTTGTTCTAATTGTATGTCCTTCATTAATTAAAAGGCTGGCTTACTCTTAAGGACACCAAATGAATAGCTAAGGTCATCTCGGGTTGTTTGAAGTGCCAGGTTGGTGAGGCTTATTACAAATATATTGAGAATAAAAAAAAACAAAACAACTATCTACTCTAATCAAAGGAATCCTCATAATGCCCTGTTTGATGATACTTGTCACAGATCTGAAATCCTATCCCAAATGCAGGATTGACAAAGTGTGTTTATATAAACACTTAATGAAATAGAAACTTAACAAACCTGTGCCAAAGGCTTATTGCTAGTCATTTTAGGTTGTAATTGTTGTGTGGTACCAACTCTTAAAGATAAAAATTGGCCTTTATCTCTAATGGCAGGAATTCTATAAAATTGCTCAGTCTATGAATCTAGTTTATTTTAAATTTAAAAACATCTGAAAGAAAAAATATAAAAAAAGAAAAAAAAAACATTCTATAAATTTATAAACAACAAAATGAAACTACCTTATAAAATTTGTTTTATTAGATTTGAAGAATTATTATACAAGACAGCTAATGCCATTAACAAATTGTTTTATCTTTATTCAAAGGTTGATTGGCCAACTGTTGCTTTTTATTCTATTTTTCTATTTCTTATTTTTATTGAAGATGATACCTGGCTCAAAGTTTAAGGTCTGTTGTAATTTAGATAATAGAAGAATACATTGACTTTTTTTAATTTCTAGTAAATATACTTCCAAATTTTAACTATCTGAAGATTACTTAATGTTCATTGACCAAGCAGCCAGTGCTACTTTCAGTTGAAGCCATTTTTCAGCAAAAAAAGGTTTCTCAAGTCCAGTAACTTATCTTTTTTCCAGTATTGATGTGGGCTTCCTTCCTAATTCTTTGAAGCTGTGTAGAACTTCAACATTTTGATTGTTGTTATTCTCTCTTTAAGTTACATGTGTTCTTCATTTTAGTTGTTGCTGAAAGTCCAAGTGATGTGATTTCTGTTATTTGATAAGTTTCTTGGTTTGCAATTCTGTAACGTCAATTCAGGTTTGCAAGAGTGGTCCTCACTAAGACCTACAGGTTTCATTAAACTGGAAGCCATTTTTAATCAATGGCGCTGAGAAAGCTATTGTATACAGCTGACAATAAGTAAATGTAGCCACCTGCCTTTGACTTTCAAAACTCTTATAACTGGAATTATGTTTATTTACACTCAGTCACTTCAGGTTAGGATGGAACAGCTTTTACAGAGTTTTTTCATTTCCCACAACAGCCAGGATGTGTGAAGTACATATTGAAATGTCATTTATTAATCCTCTACTTTAAAAATAAAAAATAAAGACTTTAGAACCTTCTGGTGTCTCCATTAGTGAGTTAGCACATGTCCTCAGATAAATAATAGACCATTTCATTTTGATAACATTAAAAAACTGAAGGAAAAAATTTTTTTTTTTTTTTTTTAGTGAGAAAAAGGTAAGCATACATAAGATAGAAAGAAAGATAACTCGGTCTACTTCAGTGAAATGGAAAAACCTTGGCAGTTTTGAATCTTTTTCATTTGTACCCTCTTTCTTCTTTAAAAAATAACCTGCATTTAAACTTATGATTGTTGCAGTAATATTTTGTTAAAGTTGGTAAGCTCAGATATTTAGCAGTGCACCAAGGGAATTTCTATAGGTATTTTATATTTGTGGAACTCTAAATAGTCTTAGTCAGTTATTACATTAATGATTGATTCATTAGAAAATTTAAATAGGAAAACTGAAATTTTCACTGGTACTGCTAGTAATATTGAAGGACTCTTTATAGATTAAAAAAAAAAAAAATGTACAATTTATGCCATTTAGAAATAGTTCCTGGTTTGGCAAAATGTTTGCTGGAGAAGGATGTCTGTTTCTTCTGTCCTCAGATCCCCTTCCCCTGACAACTGAAGCAGTTGAGAGACTGATTATGATTGCTGCAGATATCTATATTTCAAGTGATGTGTGTGTATATATATATATATATATATATATATATATATATATATTGATATAAGGTTTAAACATTTCAAGTAAGTAATGCCAGATAATAAAAATATCAATGTCATTCTTTATATTGTGGACTTAAGAGATGTATTGCAGAACTGTTTTCTGTGAGATGGTAAAGGCATGGTTTTTATTTTTAACTTTTTGTACAAGAATGCTTCCAATTATTAAAAGTCTTTAGGTCAACTTTTCTGCATTTTATAAACACATTTTACTTAAACATATCTTGCTATGTGACTAAAAGTAACCGTCTTGTAAAAATACAAAATAATAATGTATGAAAAAAAAGACAATAGTGTCTCAATATTGCAATTAATATTTGGGCTGTGTTAATAAAGCAATCTATATTCTAAAAGAGCTGATTCTCTGTGTATGTAATGTATGCATGTGTGTGTCTGTTTTGTACATGAATGACTTAAATGTGCTTGTGTCATTTAAAGTATGCACAAATACATGTACATACATAAATGCACACGATTTGACTGAGTTTGAAATAAAAATCAGAATAATACATTCCTATCTCACTCTTGATGGATACCTGCTACCCTGGACTGAGCATTAAAATCAAAGTTGGCAACAAAAAAAAAAACAAAAAAAAAAATTAATTTTTTTTTTTAATTCTTAAAAAATACAAGATTTTACTGAACTTTTTTGAAAATATTCAACAGTAGATTTTTTTTTTTTTTTTTTTTTAAATTTGTAGAAATATTTTGAAATCTGTCATTGAATCAAGATACATGTGCCCACACAAACATAGGTACATGTCAACTCTTTGAAATATTCATTAGACAAACAAGTGGTGACTAAGATTTTTTGTGTTAGATTCAGGTGGTATATGCCTCAATGTTATGAAGCCATCGTTCAAGATTACCTAGAATAAGACGTACAGCATTCTATTCATTAGATTCTTTCAAGCTTTATCTAAAATAAACAATTTGGCAATCCTGAAGAGGACCAAAAGGGATAATTTCTTTTTTCATTTCTAATCTGGTGAAAATGACTTTATCTTGGATTTTGAAGCAATTCTTTTATGTAAAAAGTTTAATTTTGACATCCTTAATCCTTTAGATTCTGCATTATTCATAAGTATTCCTTTCTTTTTATTTCTTTTTCAAGATTCTTTAACTGCAGTAGCCCTATTGTTGATTTTGGTCTATAATTTTCTGTTGTCATAGCAGGATACGGCAACACAACCTTGAAATTCAAACATTCATTAATTATTCACTTTCAGTGAAAGGACAAACTTATTTGGCAAATGAAGTTGCTTACAGAGTGATGAAGGTGAAATAGATAGTTATTTCATTTTTATTTATTTAATTTATTTACTTTCATTTTTTTTCTTCTTTATTTTATTTTATTTTTTTTTATGACCAAAAGCTCATGAACAAATTTTGCTATAACATTAGAAATGGGGTCTTTAGTAAATTCAAGCTCTGGTTTTTATTATGAATTCAATTCTGATGTGAAAATAGAATTTAAGTTTTGTTTCAATGTATATTTTTGCTTTATAATTTTATTACTCTCTGAAGAATGACCGATATTGACAATGTTAATCCCATATGAAATAATTTATGGATTAAAGTGATATAAACAATTTTTTTTTTTTAACAGTAGTGGTTTGCTAAAAGAAAAAAAATCAAGACATTTTATAGAACTTGCTTTGAGTGTTGCATGAAAACTTTTTTTTTTTTTTTCTAATATATTTCCTCTGCTCAGATTACATAGAATAATCTCATCTTCTGCCTGCCCTGCTCCTTCACCTATTTCTTGGGTGAAACATTAATTAAATATTTTTAAACCTTTGTGGATTCTTTCATTTTGTATCTTATTTTCTGTTTTGCCTCTTAGGTTAATGCTTGATTTCATACCCATTTTTTTCTCTTTTAAATTGTCTTGATATAAGTGTCTGCATTCATTACTCAAATCCACCACAGCTCTTTTTTTTTTTCTTTTTCTTTTTTTTTAATTCCATCTCATTCTTTTTACTAGACTTTGAAAGCAAAATTCTTATAGAAGGCAGGGAAGTATTGTTGATAGCACTTAAGGCTGATTTTAACAGAATATAAAAAATGATAGAGATGTTTTTCTTTTATTCAATCATAGACAGAGAAAATAAATAGTAAATGGCAACTGAGTGCCCGGTAAATGGCGGAGGGGGCGAATAGCAGACAGCATTTACTGTTAATGATTTTAATGGATTTTTTTTCCTTCTTTAAATAAAGATTTTAAAAAAAAAAAAAAAAATGGTCCATATTTATCATCAGTCTCATGCCCAATAGAGACTGTTGGGTCACTGAGCACCTGATCAGCTCCCTCTCTGTCCTGGTTGTATACCAATGTGTGAGTCTCTATGAAGGATATTCCAATCCATTCCAATATCCTTGAGCCTGGTCAGTACCAAGATGGTTGACCACTTGGGAATATCGGGTGCTGTATGCTCGGAAGTGCTGGTGGTATAATGGATAATAGCTTGGAATTGAAAATGGAAAACCAAAGTCCCAATTCCAGTCATGTTCATCATGTTCACTTCTCTGCAAATACTCTTAGGGGAATGGTATGATCCACCTTTTCTCCTCCAATCTATGGGTTAATTGGTAGGACTTGTATCAGTGAAAATAATTTTTATTTCCAAAATATTCTTACAATCTAAAAAATATTTTCTAGTTTTAAATAACCTGGAAAAGATTGATAAGTCATAACAGATAAATCAATCCAGTCCACTCACTGATGTCGGCCTATTCCCCACCCTTGCTGCCTTTGTCTGCCTCTTTTTCTTTTTATCTAAGTTGGACCTTATAGGATGGCAAGGGAAAGAATGTTGGCTCTTATGTAAACATACCATTTCAATTTTTTTTTTTTTTTTTTTAAACAGACTACTCTTTTAATTGTATATACTATATTATAAAGCTAATCAAATTGTAATGAATTTTATTTTTATCATAAATGATTTTACTAATTTACTCTGAGGGGTGCCTCCTATAGCCTGTTTAACCAGCTTGTAAATCACTTGGTACAGTGAATTTGATTAATGGTTGTTCTACCACTGGCCTTGTTAAGAAGTGTTTCAATATGGAGAAATGGTTAGCAAGGTAGCATAGCTTGCTGTACTTAATACTTCTGGCATTATGCCAGACTAATCTGAGTAAAGGCAACATATTCAAAAAGTTTAAATCCATATTAAATGAAAATAGGTTATCAGATCAAAATGTTTAAGAAAATGCAACCATATATGTTTGTTAATGTGATTGAACTTGGAAAAGATATTCACTAACCGTCCCACACGGTCGGATGTGGCGCAAGGCCAAGTTTGTTATGGGGTATCCAAGCCCATAGGCTCGGGTAAAAACATCCCCGTAGAGCCCGGAAAAACGGGGTTGGGTAGCTGTCTACCACCCCAGATGAGACTCTGCTCTTTGGCATAGCCTCGTCTGGGTTCCTCTCTACACAGAGGCAGAGAGTTTGACAAGCACACTTGGAAGTGAATCACAAGTGAAAGTGATTGAACTTAGAGAATAGAAATGTAAGATTTTATTCTATTGTTGAAGGGATCATCAATTATCTCCTGTAATGATCTAATCTCTGTATTCCTTTACTGTAACAAGAAAAGCAGCACATCATAGGACAATTTGTTAGAGCAATACTTGGAATGGAAAAATTCCCAATCTGCATGGCCCTCTAGTTTATTTTTTTAATTAAATACGAATTAGTCTTATCAAGGGAGATAACTCCTGATCCGACTACTACCTGCAGTAGTTTCTTGAACTTGTCTGCACTGTTTTGTTAACTATCATAGTCACTATATACATTAATCATTAAAAATAGTAATTACGCAATAGTAATTAAATAATTACATGTTCTAAAATTAGAAAGTGACTTGACATTGAAAGCCATCAAAAGTGATATTTAAGTGAGTTTTTGATTTCTAAGGTTGAGTTCTAAGAGTGGGGGTTTTCTTTTTGTAACAGACATTCTGTTCAAAAACTTAATTTTTCTTTTGCATGTACATTCCACAACTAACAGGAAAATTTGTTCTGAACCTTTTCAATGTAAATAATAAATTGAAACTTGTGTGAATTTAATCAGTTTTATTATTCATTAATTGTAATTTCATACATCTGTCCACACTCGCATTAATTCACATTGAATAAATTATGAATGTTTATAAAAACCTACATTTTTGTTTATATAAATATACAAATAAATCTAATAAGCTTTTGCTTATTTAAGAAACAACACTTCCAAATTCAACTTGATAATTTTCAGGGTTTTTTTTTTGTTATTTTTCTTAAATTAATTTTTCTAGTGTTTGAATTTAAATTTATTTTAAACTTTATGATGGGTGCATAAGATATATAAGTTTTTGCTACACTTGAATAGACATTAAAAAATCAAGTTTTGATTTGTTTTTCTCTATGCAAGAGTAAAAGACGTTAAGTAATCTATTTTTTTCTTGTTTGCAGATTTTACTTTAATTTCTTTCTTGAAAGGGAGTGATTCAATCAAAATTGCACTTAGGTAGGATAGAAAAAATTTAAATGGCTTGTAAATTGGAATATTTTACAAATTCTTAACCTAAAATTTATAAATTTATTTCATTCAGAGGGAAGAAATTGTTTATCAAGTTAAAATCTTTAAATTCTAAAATGATTTTTTTATAGTTGAAGACAAATTTTTAAAAATAATTCTTTAAAATTTTAATAGGTTTAAATTATTTTATTTTCACTTTTTTCTTTTAATTCTAAACTGAAAAATGTTTTAAAATAAAACTAAAAATGACGGATGAAGTTGCAGACAAGAGGATCTCTAAATTCATGCACAAATTACGGAGTGAAAAATTTTCCTGTTCTAATAAATTAAAAAAAACAAAAAGAATCTGGTGTTTTTTTTTTGTTTGTTTTTTAAGAAAAAAAAAAAAAAATGAATAAATCCTTTTTGCACATTAAAATATTTTTTTTTTAATATTCTAATTCTATGATGAATGCATTGTAACTATTTATATTTGACTTTAAAACATTTTTTCCTCTGAAATTCTCATCAAATTCGAAATCTTTTCTGTATGACCAATTGTATTTTCTCTACTTTGAAAAAAAAAAAAAAATAAAATAAATATATATCTTCACACTGGATTCAATAGATTCTGTGCCAATTGGCTTGACTGGAGTATCAGCCATCTTTTTTTTTCTCTCTCACTCACTCACTCACACACACACACACACACACACACACACACACACACACACACACATATCAAAATATCATCCAGGCTCTCCATGTATGCATACATATCTAATGAACAGGTGTGAGTTTAAGTGTATTGCCACACAAAATATACCTACACATATACATTTATTATTATTAAAATTCTCATACGTTTTTTTTTCTTTTCCAATTAAAATTCATAATTGTATATTTCATATTTATATCAATTTTTTGGAATATAAATTATTTACAAAAAATAAATTTCTTTTTCTTCATTCATTATTTTTTTTTATTTTATTTTACCTGAATATTCTTTTTTATAACAGATTTACAATCATTTTTTTTCTTTAAATTTTAAAAATGTTTAAGCAAAATAACTATTTTTGAACTGCTTTAGCACAATTGTTTTCTCAGCATTCCCATCTGTTGGCATTTACATTTGTTGTGGGAATCACCTTTTTATTGCAAGGTGTGGACATTTTTAAGAAATATTTAATGACTCTTGGTACATTTGTCCTGCAAACAATATTGGTGGAATCATGTAAGTCCAAGCAAAAATCAGAAAGAAAACATGGATTTTAAAACTAACTATAATTAATGCATGTATTAAAAAAACATTAATGTGTATACAGTCGAAAGGAATGGGAAAGGTATTAAAAACTTAGATATTATGAATGTGCTTGTGAGTGAAAATTGAGTCAGTGGGCTGTAGAAATGAATGTCCCCAACAGGGACATTCTCATCTAAAGCTGCTACAGTTTGGAGAAAGAGGAAGGAAATTGGCAAAGCCATGTGTAGCAACTGACACATTTTATATAACGATTTAAAGCTCTGTCTCCTCTTTGAAGTGTTTGAACTTCTTAATTACTCTTACATCTATTTTATTATTATTAGTAGTAGTAGTTATGGAGCAAATAAATAAAAGCAATTTTCTGTAAAAATGCTCCATAAGTTTAAACTTTGTTCGAATATTACCAAATTTGTATGACCAGTAGTTAGTAACTGGAGTCCAGCTTAAGAACTGACACTCATTGGTTCAAATTTCTTTTAGTGACCTGGATTTTCAAAATGAACCTGGTCTGTGGTCACAAGTCATCACTCCTCAATTGAGGGGCAGAGCTATAAAAGCACATCATGGAACAAACACTTGGACATTGGGAGCAAAGCTGATGTCCAGCCTTTGCTAAACAATCAGAAGATATCTGGCACACTTCAACAAAGTGAAGAAAATATAAGTGGGAATGCCATGATTAGAGATCAGCAGCTTGATGCATGCTGCAATTTGCTTGTTTGAAAAAAAATGTGTGTTTACAGCTGCAAGAATGCGGCTTCTGCATAATGATCCTTTTTTTGAGGTTGACAAACTTTCTCCCTAACTTTCCCAAAATCAAACCATCTTGCCAACCCCCAGATTCTGACTTTTTCGTGGTATTGTAATTGAGTAATCCACTCCAGCAGAGCTAATGCAAAAATCTACCCCCTCCCAATACATCGTATTTTCCATAATGTAGTATTCATATAAAATACAAATTTTATTGTAAGCTAATTATACTCAGTAATAGATCAGATGTAATATAGATGAACATTTCATTATTTGGACTATTGTCCTCATCTTTGTCGCCATATTTATTACAATGTTTTGGCCGTTGTAAGCTCCGGCCTTCTTCATGTGGTTGGAATGTCGAACTGAACCCTTTATTTCACTCACTGGGGTAGACTGTTCTAGTTCCACATGCCATGTTTAATGGATATCAGTTATCTCCTGTTAATTTTCCCTCTGAAAGTTCTCCACTGCCTTAACCGGGTATTGAACTCACACTCTTTGGGTCCTGTCACTGTCACTGGATCTAACCAACGCCTTTATCCACTGTGCCATGTGTCCTTGAGGACACATGGCACAATGGCCGAAACGTAATAAATATGGTGATAAAGATGTGGACAATAGTCCAAATAATATACATAATACCTCATCTCAGAAATATAGACAGATAATGAACATTTCAACTAGAAAAATTGTAAAATAAATACAATGTATCTAAATACAAATTGGAGACATGTCATAATAGATCATTCCATCTTAAATAAATTGACAATGTTTTGTGGCAACTTTTAACATCAACTTGAGATTTTTCTTGTTAAAAATTTGAATAATTTTAACACATTCAACATTATGGATAAAAAAGCAGTAATTAAGAGTTGGTTCCACGCTACTCAAAACCTCCAATCAGAGGCCTGGCAGTAGTCTACCATCATACCGAGGACTATAGGTGTTGGTACTCAGCCTGCCGAGTCATTCTGCTGATAGGCTTCATGCTATCTGCTCATGTTATTTTATAAGTTTTTGTAACATTATGTTGGAATGGTTCTATGATCTTTACAATGGCTGACAGTCATGCAGCTTTGTGTAAAATTTGCAACTGTAATGCTCAAAATGCTTCAAGTTTTTGGCAGATATTCTTTAGCAAAGATGTGGGTGGCACACACGCATTTCAAGACCGAGCATAGGCCTAGGAAAACTAATCACAGGAAAATGCTAGAAAATGGGGGAAATAACCTGTTCATGAGTTCCATTGCTAAATAAACCTTTAAATTGTTGGCATCAGTTATGGAATCTGTTAAATCCTAGTCTGGACATTTTTGATACCACCTTTTTGATTTTCTTATTTCTATAAATATCATTTTTAATGTGTACACATATCTTGAGTTGACATTCTAGTTAAAGACTGAATATAAGAGGCCAAAAAATAGGAAAAAAAAGTCCTTAAAAAAGAAGATGTGCCTCTGGATAAGCAAGTGACCCTGTATTACATTCTTCTATCCATCAGAGAAACAATTCCTTTATCTGAAGTACAAACTACTAATTAAGCTACAGGAAATCATGACAAATTAAGTTCAGTTACTGACTTAAGGAATGTATATCTGCCATTGGGACTTTTTTAAAGTCTATATAAACTTTAAAAAAGTAGTTTAAAGTTTTGGCTTTAAAAAAACACAAAGTGTGTAAAAACAATGGATTCAATTAATTCAACGTTTATATTTGTTAGCATTAAAATCAAAACAAAAATAATTTTTAAATGATTTTTTTAATCCACCATTTTCTTAATACTATAAACATGATTTTAGTGGCACATATATTTTGAATTGACATTGCTGTTATTTTAACACTTTAGCATTCAACACACTCAAACTGGCCCATCAAATGTCAGCTCACAGTTTTCATGTCTTCCTGCATTATTTGCAATGATCTCGTCATATGCTATGACAGAGTATACATAGGGCAGGTCATGAAGGGTTGAACATTGGGAACTGATATTTACGGAGTGGGTTTAGGCATGTTGAATGCTAAAGGGTTAAAAAATAAAATCATTATCAACCAGCCTAGAAATTGAGAAGACCTTACTAAAGAAAATGTGCTTTCCAAAATCTGATTTTTTTTTTTTTTTTTTCTCTCTCTCTCTCTCTGTCTGTCTGTCTGTCTGTCTGTGTGTGTGTGTGTGTGTGTGTGTGTGTGTGTGTGTGTGTGTGTGTGTGTGTGCAATGTTGCAACTGAATGTTTTCCCCAAGAAGGCAGCCATCAAGACCTGTTTATAAATAGCCTCATCAGTTCTAGGCTCTCATGAATATCATGTATGGTGTACAACTTGTTCAGAAATCTCTAAACTATGAGCTATATGCAAATGTTTTCTCAGATCAGTGATTAAAAATGGCTTCAAGTGAATGAATGTCTTTTAGGTCCTAAAGAAGACAATCTTTTCATCAGATCTGTATCTCTGTATGTGACTGGCACAACAGAATCACAAAGAACTTTACAAAAACTTCCAACAAGTGGAAACAACTAAAATGGATCACACACGTAACTAGAAAGGAAAATAATAATGGAATTCAGATGTTGACATTTCACACTACATTAAACAAAAGGTTATGAAGGAAATGCCTATCAATACGAGAAAGAGTGATAACTGGATTTGAGGAAGTTATTTTTGTTAAAACTGTTTTAACAAAAAGATTTAATAAATTTCAACCAACGATAATGCAAACTGTTCAATCAATGAATATTTCCTGTATGGAAACGGCTATTTTCACCATTCCCATTTTTGACTAGGTCTCTTTTGATTTGTGACATGTAACAGAGTTTCTAACAGCCTTTGTGTTGGATAATAGAATGACAAATTAAAAAAAAATTTATACATTTCATCCTTTTAAAAAATTTCATCAAACTAAAATAATGTTCTTATTAATGGAATTGTAGGGATATAGAAGGTGCTTATCTCCCTTTGGTGGAGATAAGTCACATAGGTCATATCGTGGCCGCTTAGTGATGACACACCATACAGTGTCAAAAGTGGCTAGTCATTCAGTTTCTTTACAGCAGCCAAACCAAAAAGTTGTTTTTTTAGACCAGCCCCATCCCCCAACCACCACATTATCCCGAGCAAAGGCTAAATCTGTCTTTACCAACAGCTTTCAAGTCCATGGGGCCATTTCCCTTTGGGTATATATCTTTGCCAGATATAGAAAGAAACTCTAGTTTGCAAGCCTCAATTTGAGAAAATCCAAGACTCGCTGTTTCCCATTGACAGAATATGTCTTCACCTGGGACATAGTAGATGAATCTGGTCCATTTAAATCTGGAGATCTAAACTTGGCTTCTTCAGACACAGGAGTATTTTCATATTATATATAAGATCCTATATTTTTGTTTCTCCTTACACTCTACATTGCCATATATGTGGCATATTTTTCTCTGCATGGGACATGTGTGTATATATATATATATATATATATATATATATATATAGTTTTGTGTATGTTTTAGTGTTATAAAAGCTGACTGAGAACAAAACATGTTTGTCATTTATTTTCATTTCAGCCATTTCACTGTGAACTACAATGTTATTATATCATGGATATAATAATGCCCATAATGGGAGAATAAACCTTTCTTCCATTGCTCTCTCCTGTTATAGAATTTTATATATGTAAGGAGCAGTGAGAAAATCTAATTACCAGTTATAATTATGCACAAGGAGGAAATGCTGGAGATGTAGGGATGCTAAATTTTAGAATTTCTGATGTCTGTGACTTGATGCAAATGCTCAGCTAATTTCATTTAGTTTCCCAATGCTTTTTGTTTTTATTGCAACTGAATTTAAACATTCCACATTGTGACAACAGGAGATTTATTAAGAAAGGTGAAATGATGTAAAAATCTAGATGCAAATTTATTGTGGAAGACTGAAGTCAAAGCACTTTCTATACATTTTTGTCATATTTTTGCTAATACATTGAATGTATTGATATATTAGGTACCTTGTTGCACCTTATGTATACAGTGTTTATAACAAGAGTACTTAAAAAATAATTCAGCACTTGTGCAAACACCAGACAATTACATCCACATAAAAGTCCTTTCATGTTAGAATTGTGTATTCTTTTTGTTACTGTTTAAGCTGCTTGGTTGGATAAAATCTCAAGGTTAGATTACCCAGTAACAGATCAGCAAAGCACTTTTGACACATTTAGTTATGTTTATCCTAATTTTTTTATATATGGGTTACAGAAACACACGAGTAAATGTGAAAAAAAAGGTTTTGATCAAATTTCAGTCATTTAAAAAAGTCTACACTACAGGGACCATTGTTATGTAAAAGTTTACACACAACAATCCCCAAATAACTGGAATTATACAACTCATCCCTGGCCACAACTTTGGAAAGAAACTTGTTCTTTGAAATCATGGCTCAGATTCAAACTATCATTGTTTTTATCCTTTTTAAGCAAATGAACTTAGAAATGTGTTTTGGTAAACTTCATGCCTGCAAGAAAACAGTGACAAAAGGACAATTTTTTTCTCTTGACACCCACCACCATTATTTTAACTACCTTCACTCCTTGGCAATGTTTGTTTTAAAAAGCAATGATTAGAATTATAATAAAACCTAAACTTATGAATGTGAATGTATACATTTTCTTTCTTCACTCAACAACTGACAACAACAAAAAAAAAAATTATCTGATTGTTTATTGGAATGGTTGACAAAATATCGGCTAATTACCAATCAATTTAAACTTTATTAAATGATAAATAATGATGTCCTCATAGTTGGTTCACATATTTGAATTATTTAGTAAATATTTATAAATTTTATGAATAAAAAATTGCTTTCATATTCCTTTCTTTATAAATTGGTAAATGATAAATATTGCATTAGTTTTAATATAATTTTGTTTTTAGAATGTTGTAAATATAACATTTTTCTTGTAAATAAACAATCTAATAGTGTTTAATATTTTTGTTGCAAATTTTCAAGAACAAAATAAAATGTATAAATTCATTCTCATCATATGTTTAAGTTTTATTTCAATTCTAATCATCTTTTATAAACAATCAACATTGCTGAGGACTGAAGGTAGTTAAAATAATAGCAGTGTCAATGGTAAAATCATCCTTTTGACACTTCATTTTTTTTTGTTGCATGGTTCCAAGTTTGCTTGCATTTTATTTACAAACTTTTTGTCAACGTTTATGGAAATTAATTAAGACAAACAACTCACTTCAGATATTTACACATGGTCTGATGATCTTTATTGAATGAAGAACCCTCAAGATCTTTATCATTTTGACTCGTTGAAGTTTAGCTAGATTTCAGTTGTGTAAACATACTCTTGAGTTGTCTATCAGTTTCTCACTGACAAGACAAACCACCTCATATCGTATTATGTCTAGATTCATGTACATGTCAGTGTGCACAAAGACCGAGAAAGATCCAGTGTATGTTAATAAGGATAATGAAATTTGAAATTAAAACCATGGCTAGCTTTTAAAAGATAAAAGTGAATCCTGTTCTCTGTCAATTCAGTTGCTTATTCAGGGATTCATTGTGTAGGTAGGTGATACTTGGAACGTTCTGTCATGACAAACTAACAGACCAGCTCTTCCCTTCAACCAGTGAGAACTTGGAATAACTTCTAACAACACTCTCTGCCCATCATAATGCAAAGCTTGCAGCTTTTTCACAGGTGGCTGAAAACTACACTAATCAGCAGTTCACAACACTCGGCTCATTCTAAATCTGACTGTTAATATAAACCTGTAACTGGAACCTCCTAATTTCCAGCCAAATGTCACTTAATCCCAACAGTTATTTATTTTTCTATTTATTTTACTTCTCTTTGGGTTACTTATTGATAGCGAGTGACTACTTTAAAGATCTCCTCCATGGATTTTATTGTCTACATAGCTATAAAAATTGCCACACTTCGGCGGAAGATAAAACTGTTCGTTGTCAAATTTATCATGTAGGTGTTCCAAGCCAATCATATAGATGACTTAAATTACTTCTCTCTCCTGATGCTAGGGGTCCCACTCTGCTAGTTGATCTTACTCAGCTATATTGTTTAAATTTGATCTGTGAAAGTCACTCGGGTCAACAGCAGTGACCTGTCAGCTACACTGCGTAAGCATAGTTGGAAGGGTTTCCCAACCTAACTGGTGAAAGGGAACACCTCTCCCTAACCCACCTGTGCCAAGTGGTCATCAGCCAGTCACCAGCCTGGACAGAGGGGTTGCATCTCAGAGGTCAACAGCTTTAAACAGTGGGCAGAGGATCTTCTGAGGGATGGGGTAATTTCAACATCCCCAATGCAAAAGGAACTGGCAAGCAATTGCACTATTTTACCTTGAATGTCACCATGAACCACAATTACAACAGCAATAGGCAGAGTGCAAAATGCACTGAGTGAATAAATGAATGATGAAATCTTAGTCAAAGATTTTTGAAACATCCTCATGAACAGAGAGGATTAGTTATAAGAGAAATAAAAGAAAAATGACTTTTAGGATAGACAGTCAACTGTTGTAGAAGCAGTAATATAAAAGTTATTTATTTAGGGTAGCAGTTAGCAGTTTAACACTTCCCAGTTCTTTGGTGCTGAGGTCTATCTCTCTATTTATAGTTGGTAAGTTATGTTGGGAATGATGTAACCAACCTATTTCAAATACAACACCCAACGCTGAACTGGTGAATTGTAGTTGATTCAGTAATTCAGACAGGGAACTTTGGTTTCAGAGCTGCAGAAAAAGTTGGTCTCCAAACCTTTTCCTTTATCATCCATCTGTAAGTGGAAACTAAAGCTTGGTAACATTTTCTTTGGGTGACCAACTCTTCTCGGTTGATACCTGACAAGGGGGTGATGAAGTAAGTGGCTAAGATGTGTGGTGATGTCAACTTGCAGTCATTTCCCTGGTGAATTATGACTGTACCAAGACCAGAATTGGTCAGCTTATATGGCCGGGCTAGAAATAATTTATCTAAAACCTTTATCATTTTCCAAGCTTCCCCAAATTTGGGGGACATGTGGGGGTGTAATGGATAGCAGTTTGGAATGTGTAATCAGAAAACTGATTTTGAATTCTAGTTGGGTTCATTACTTACATACAAGTATCCTTGGGAAAGGTATGAATCCATTTCCTCCCCACAGCTATGGATTAAATAGTAAAACTTGTATCTGGAGAAATCATTCTTATTCTCAAAAACATTGTTAATGCAATATTCACTCACAGAAAAGGAATTATTCTTACAATCTCAAATATGATTTGGCTTTAAATAACCCACAAACAACTGATAAGCTGTAAAAAATAAATCAATCTCCAAATTTGGCTTTGTTAAAAAGCCTCTCAAGGTTAAATTAGGCTTTAAGTAATCTGCAAAAGGTTGATGAGCTATATGAAGCAAATCAATCAATCAATCAACATAATGCCACAAAGACACAAGGAGCTACTGGAAGTGAGTGATGGAAAAGACATTGAAAGGGACCAGAAACCCAATCCTAAACAGGAAACAACATCTACTCCTGTTCAAAAGCCCAGGAAGGAGTGTGAACTGGATGATAGGTGAACCTATCTGCTCCTAATGCATGAAACTGTCACTCACTTTACACACATGCTCTATAATAGAAACAGATTATTATTATTTGAATTATTAGCACATTCACTCTGCTTTTAATCTCAATGCAATTTCCTCCTCTTTCATTATGGCTTGTCAACATCCCTTTTCTACACCTGAAGAAAATGGTCTGGTACTTCTGCTATGTTTAGAGATCTTTAGTGATAAAATTCAAAGGAGAATCTGCATTGTCCACAGTCCTAACATAGCATCTTAACTTCAATCACTTTCGCACGACCACAATGTAGTTTCTGTATGACTATTCTGCGAATATTTTCATGGCAATTGTTCTGACAAACTTTCTTTCTTGGTACCTCAACTTTATGAATTTAAGCGTAGTACTAGATTGGCAGCCAGGTCTCAATCATTTTGCATTTAAAATAGCTAGATGTAACTATAGACTCTTTGCTAACAGTTTCTTCTATTGCACTTCTCTCTTGTGGAAATATCTTCCAGCTTCTTGCTTGCCAGTCAATTTTGATCTCCCAAAATTTAAATGCAGTGTCATTCATTATTGTCTGTCTTCTAAATTTCTGTCCTTTTATCATTCTTTCACTTTAATAATTTTTCTTCTCTTATTCTTTCACACTCAGTAACCCCTTGTGTCTTAGTGCCTTGCATGGGGTGAAATGATTAAAATAAAAAATAAAAAAATTCTCAGATGACCAGGGATTTCAAAATTCTGTTTTCTTATAAGTGATATTTTCTTTTCTCTAATATTTAAAGTAGGTCTTATTTGTTTGATTTGATTTTGTTTTTTTCTATTGACATTACCTGAATCCTTTTGCAAACATATAACAGGTCACTAATCTCAACTTTTCACCAACCTGACAATGAAACCCCACATTGCATTCAAACTCTCTCCTCCCACTCTCTGAATCACAATGTGCAGCTGGCAACTCTAATGGGCTGCATTGGAACTACCTCAAGATACAGTCCAGAACTACACAATCCCAACTGCACCTATATGTCTATGCAGGTTTGGAAATAGTAGTGTTAGTTTATAATCCCGATGACAATACAGGCCTGAGACTGGAAGTCCCCAATGTCTGATTTGTTGTCACTTGACTCCAAATGTTTTTCTTTATTATTGTTTTATTCTCTTTTAGTTAACTGGCTGGTTGCTTTTGAAGATACAATTTCACAGACTTTACTGTCAGTCATAAAAAGATAAACATTTAAGACTGAAATAAAAGTCATTCACAATCTCTATGTGGAAGTCCAAACCATAGTGTCAGATTTTCTGTCCTCTTTCTACAGTTTAGCAGGTTTCAACAGAAAGAATGGAGTTGTTATATTTTGTTTTAAGTTTAGTAAATTAAAGACACACACACACACACACATATATATATATATATATATATATATATATATATATATATATATATATATATATATATATTATATTATATAGGTATGTTAGTATGTGTGCACTTAGCGAAAGTAATAATAAGTAAAAATTTATGAAAGTTCACTGTGATGAGATAGATTTTAATGATAAAAACTGTCTTACACATCAGACTACCATTTGTCCTTGCTTTGAAGATTGTTGCCACATCTGGTCTGGTGTTCCTGCTGTATATTTAGAGATTCCTGATAAAAATACAAAGAAGAATCTGCAATGTCCTCACTTGGCTTCAGTCACTTTCCCACCACTGTAACATAGCTTCCCTGTACCGTTTCTAGAAAAGAATTGTTCTGATGAGTTTTCCTCTTTACTCTATGAATTAAGTGCAGTACTAGATTGGTGAGAGGGTCTTGTCATCTTTGAATTGAAATGGCTAAATGTAACTAAGTTCTATGCTAATTGTGACAACTCCATACTGGAGAATGTTATGCAAGACATGCTACAGTGTGTTTGGCAGGAGCTGAAATACTGACTTAATGTGTGTCGTGTCAAATATGTTGTGCATATTGAACATTTGTGAAGCTTTGTGAAATCAGTTATAAAATCTACATGCCTTTGAATATCTTGTTTGAATTTTGATAAATAAATCTTTTATTGTTCAACATGAAGCCTATTTCATTTTCCTGGAATATGGAGATACTCAGATATTCACATTTTCAATGATATCAATTTTTGAAGGACACCTGGATAAGAAAAATAAATATACATTACAAATTAGGTTGTATTGTCTGCGACTATATGCCTATGCAGGTTTGGAAATAGCAGTAAGTGTTAATTTCTAATACAAATACAAGGAACTGACATTTAATGGTGTCTTGAAAACGTATGTAGACATCGACAGCAAGACATAATTACATCGATAGCAGCAGAATTGTTAATTCTAAAAGATGCTGCAAGTGCTACAATGCAGTGACTGACAATGGTCATTAAACTCAGGCATAAGTAGTCAAGTGTTCATTGATGGTTTGGTTTTTGAAAAAGTTTTATTTTTTTTATTTTTGAAATTTCAGAATTTTTCACTCTCTGAGAAGTCAGTTAAAAAGTCTGCAGCCTTGTGATGGAGAAAATTAAAAATACATTTATTTTTTTAACACAAGGCCTTTCCTTGTAAATGCATTTATTTCAGTTCATATTCTTTAAATAGACTGAACCTTATACAGTGAAAATTCAGTCAATAATCTTTCAATACTATGGACTTATTAACCCCCCCTTCCTCCTCCATGTACAAAACGTTGCAAGCCTCTCACTACTATATCACTATTTCTATGGAAAAAGTTAAGACAAGCTATTCTTTAATTCACCCAACTCTAAGCTTCCCAACTAAGATCTGCCACACTGTATACAATGAAGTCAACCACCCTCATTCCCTTCATATTTTTAAAGTTCCACTCAGACAGCAACAGTCCTTGGGAAGAAGCTTTGTGGAACAGAATCCCAGGAGGGTGCTTTGCCAACCACTACAAGCTTAGCCTCTCTAGTCTAGGGTTAATTGCTACCTTTCCCATGCATCTGCAGAAACTGCGCCCCTTACTCTTGACGCTCACACAACTGCCTTCAATAACATTCTACCTTGAGTGGCCCTTGCATAGAGTGAACATTAGTTAATTATATATACTGATTCAAGAAAGGTCTGAAAAGTGCCTTTAAGCAAAATCCCTCCTGTCAGATTCCTCAAAATTATCCTATCTGCTCAGTTTTGGATCCAAACAAAGTAATTTTCCATTTAAGTAATGGATTTTTTTATTTATTAATCCAACAGATTTTTATCACTTTAAATATTATTTTTGTGAATACTCATATTTGAGTAGATGCTCAGTTTATTTATTTATTTTTTGAAGAATCTATGATGAGAAGCATTTTGCTTAAAGGCACTGTTCAGACCTTGCTTGATCAACAAAGCTTCGTGTCCCAGTCAGTTAAGGCACATTGGATTTAATTATTATATAAGACAAAAGGAAAACTAACCTTAGCAGACACACTTAGTCTTCAGATGAACTCAAGGCAAATGATAAAGCCCTTCAGAGGACAAAATGCATTTTGCTTTTGCAGAGTATATATATCAATCATTAAACTTATTAATTCTCTATTTGAAACAGAAGTCTCAGCTGCAAAAAGAAAAAAAAAAAAAAGGCTGGGGGGGGGGTCACAGACACCTCTCTCCTATAGTGTTGCAAGGATTATAGAAAAGTATAAATTTAATGTTGAAAGAAGATGTAGCTTAAGGACAGGATTTTTTGGAGTGCCACAAAAAAAAAAAAAAAAAAAAAAAAAAAAAAAAACAAACTGTATAATCATGTTGTTATATTTCAAATCTCCAACAAAAGTTAAAATGCTCAAAAATCTTGCCCCTATTTTAAATTACTGGTAATTGCATTTTTGTTTTACCCCATTTTAGATAATGCATTTCTTTTGTGAAAGCAGAACAGCAGGAATTAATATTTAAAAAATAAAAAAATAAAAAATTAAAAAAATCATGAGTGTCATGATGTATGTATGAATCTCTTGCAGTTATATGACTGAGTTATATTTCCCTTTGCCACCTTCTCTTAGTAAATTGCTACTGGAAAACTTAAGTGGATTTAAAAAATATATATATATCTCAATCAAGAATTTATCTTAAACATGAACCATGTTTTGTCTTGCTAATGTAGAAAGTTCTTTTTCTGATGACACCAATTCATTGTCAAATACTGAATGAAAATGAAAATCAAAGTGAACCTTGTCAGCAAAAGAGATATTTACTACAAAATAATGATTATTTCAACAGGTTATCAGAGATATGTTTGAAAGAAAAAACAAAGCACAAATACATATGGAGAAAATGTTTTCTTCGATTTGAAAAATGATCAAATAAAAAAATTACAAACATTATGTTTCCAAATATACAATATCAAATAATACAGAATGTTTTGAAAATAAAAATGCAAAAGTTTCAGTGATTTAGATTTTTTTTTTTTTGATTTTTTTTTTTAAAAATAAATGAAGAGGAAAAATTAAATAAAAACGAAAAATAATGAGAAAGTTAAAAAAAAAAAAAAAAAAAAAAAAAAAAAAAAACTTTAGAAAAATTAAATAATTGGTAGAAAACATTTGATTTCTTCAAATTCAGGGAAGTTTTCTTTCTTTTTTTTTTTTCCTTTAAATATGTACAGTTCAGTTTCTACAAAGTTCTTTCCATCTGACATAAAACCCTAATATAATAAATGTCAAAGAAAGGAAAAATCACATTTGAAGTGTCATATTAATGACATCCGAAACAAAAAACAAATAAATATTTTCATAATTAAAAATGCATACCTATGAAAGACTCAAACCATCAAGAAGACATTTTGGTATTTTTTGAGCCAGGGAAAAAGGGAAAATAAATTTTTTTATCTAAATTCAAATAATAGCTTTGAAACTTTATCAAAGATGTATATGTGAACCAGAGGATTCACTTTTATAAAAAAATTCTGTTAATTCATGTTATTTTACAGAATTTCTCCACAGTTAAATTACATATTTCATACGTTTGCTCATCAATGGTAAAAATCACAGGAGCAGCAAAATTTATAGTACAAACAATAAAACGCAAGTTTTTTTTTTTTTATCTCACAGCAAAGGTGGCAGGCTGCATTTGCCAAATTTATCTTTTTTTAAAGCTTGCACAATGTAAAAATTAACATTTTAATTCAAAATTCAAAACCAGAAAAAAACCTAAAATATTTCATTCTGAATGAACCAAACATTTAAATCAAAATAGTTTAGGTGAACTCCCAGGCTTTTTCAGGTTGAGCCTTTGTGTGTGTTTTGGTAAAAATAAAAAAGGTTACTGGCTTAGAAATAGTTTATCTTTCCAAGGAGATATATATATATATATATATATATATATATATACACACACACACACACACACACACACACACAAATCAAATCTCAGGTGGGCAGTAATCAACCACAACTTCCATCTTCATGCGCTTTCACACAATTATCAGGTAGTTGGTATCTGTAGTTAGTAAAATAGGAACCCTTATACCACCAAGTGACTCCAAGATGGTAAACCAACTAAACTTGCCAAGAGGAGGGTAACCTATCTGGCCAAGATCAAAATAGAAAAAAAAAAAAAAAAAAAAAAAAAATCCACCTGAAAAGGCTTGTCTGTGTGGCAAAAAAGTGCTCAATGTCATAGAGAACAATAGCACCATTAGTAGAAGATCTTATAGCTTCAAGCAAAAATGTGCTCTAAAGTAGCAGTTCACTAAAGTCACTCACTCCAGAGCATTCACAATTAGATATAAGGATAAGCAGCCTTCAAAAGAGTCTGCCCAAGACACCCATCCCTATATATATATATATATATATATATATATATATATATATATATATAAAAAATGCATAAAATTTTTAGATCTACATAAACTGAATAAGAAAGGAAAAAAAATGGATTTGTTTTGATATTTTGAATAATGCTTAAATCAAAACAAGCAAAAGTTTTTTTTATCAAATTGTGTTTATTTTGAATGAAACAAATGAGAACAAAAATTAATTTGGATGTTGAAATTTATTTTGAGTTGGAATTGTTAAGAATCATGAATATGAATGGAATAAATTGAGGACATCTGATGTGATAATGAATTTCATTTGATTGAGAATTCTAACTCTCAAAAATAAAACACTGAAAGCCTGATTTTGTTTACCTATATGTAACCTCTAAGAAATAGCCAAAATGGTGCACTGAAGCCAGAATTATTTTAATTAAACGACCCCTAAAATGCACATAACATAAAAGCAGCAGCTTCCCTATTGAACATGATGTGTAGAACACACCTACCCACCACCTGCAAAAAATAGGAACTGCAAGGAAGTTAATTAATTTCTTTTTTGTAAATCAATTTTTCTCTGAAAAGATATCAACAGGTTATAGGGTTACCTCTCATACAGAAGAAAAATGAATAGACAAGGAAGTTGGGGAAGAACAACAATCTTACTTTAACAAATTAACCCATTGTATCAGAGAAATTCCAATTGTTAGTCAAAATTCCCTTTCCTAATATTGTTAAAATAAAATCTTAGTTCCAAAACAGGAAAATCAAATGAGATTAGATTTTGTTTTATCAACCTTTTATTAAGAGTAAAAAAAAAAAAATTGAATCTTAAGGAGCTTCTCCAATACAGTGGGTAAATTTTTCAAGTCAGCCAAGTTTCTTGTAGGAGGAAAAAAAAAAGTAAAAACAAAAGAAAAAAAAGTAAAAACAAAAGAAAAAAAAAGTAAAAACAAGAGAAAAAAAAAGTAAAAACAAGAGAAAAAAAAAGTTCGAAAAAGTTTTTACTTTCACATTATTTACATTGTTCAGACTGTTATCCTCATCTTTGTTATATTTACAATGTTTCAGCCTTCTTCAGGCGATTGGAATTTTGAACTGAACCCTTTATTTCATCCATTGGGTGGACAAAATAATGGGTTCAGTTCAAAATTCCAATCACCTGGAGAAGGCCAGAACATACAATGGCTGAAACATTGTGAATATGACAATAAAGATGAGGACAGCAGTCCAAACAATGTAAATAATTACAATACCTTATCTCAGAAATATAGAGAGTTATTTAACATTTTACATTATTTGAAACATTTCTCCGTTTAGAAACATTCATTTTCCTATCTTGTAGATGAGACAAACACAGACAATATTCCCATTAAAAAAAAACAAAATAAAAAATCCAGTCTAAAACTGGTTGGCTACTGGAACAAAAAATGTTTACAATATCACAGTCACCCATCCACATATCGGCCAGCCTTAATGTTGCTTAATGGCAAGGATTAAAGAAAGAACCAGTTTTTCAATGTACTAATCATAAGCAAATATTGCTTAACTGTTATATAAAACAAAAATGTTTCAAGAAAAATGCTGAATGAGTTCACTTTCTTTCAAATGGTAACTCATCCAGCAAAACATTGCTTAACTTCATAATTTTAAAAAAATTATGCCAGAACTGTTTTTGATTTTTTTTTCCAAGTATCGTAAAACTGATAATTGAGGATAATCACTGAAGTGGTGGCCAATGTTGCTTAACTGCAGCTTTTTTAAACCAGTTTTTAAATTTCTTTTTTTTTTTTTTTTTTTAGCAACACTTGTCTTTTCAAATAGTCACCCATCCAATTAAAAATCAGGTTTAACATTGCTTAGGTATTTTGAAGAGAAAAAAAATGTAAAAAAGAAAAAAAAGGAAAAAATGTCTTGAACTTAGAAATAAATGACATTTTTCAAAATAGAAAAAATAAACTGAAAAATTAAAACCCTATCAGATGAAAAGATTATATATATATATATATATATATATATATATACACGAGAGAGAGACTAAAGAAATAGTCCAAAAGATTTTTTTTCTTTTTCAGCATCAGTATCATTAATAAGATGGTTGTCCTTTAAACTATGCGTTTATTTACGTAGGATTCCTCGCAGCTGTTTATTCTGGTCCTGAAGAAGGTCGTCAGCAAAATCCACTTTGTTATTGATGCGGTCAAGTTGTAAATTTTGTTCTTCTATCTCAGTGCCCATTTCCATTGCAAGTCCCTTTAGTCGAGAAAGACCAGTTGACATCAGATCTACAAACAAAGAAAAATAATAAAAAATAAATAAATAATAAAAAAAAAAAAAACTTGTTTATCCAAGACAGGAGAAGGGGAAAAAAATCCTTCAAGTTGCATTTTGGAAACTGTTCAAAAGTGAGAGCAGGAAGAGATAAGATTCCTCTTATGAGGTTCACTCAGAAAGTAAGGATTCGGATTTCATTAGGTTGGTGGTACAGTAGTTGACACTTCCCACCCATCCAATTTCTTTTACCTTGTTTCAGATAAGAGTCTGGCAAAATGGTGTCCGACATGAAAGGGTGTTCAAAGAAGTGTATTATTAAATTCCTCCACGTGAATAAAGACTTTCAATGTTGGGCAAATGTTTACAACAACCAAAAAGTCAGGCAGAGGACAATGCATTTTAGCAGTGATGAAAAGGGATGGTCTGTGTGTCCCTGCACAACTGACAAAATGCATAACAAATGGTGATGTCTATTTTTGAAAAAAATAAATAAATAAAAGTGTTTTAGCAATGAAGGTTTTTCCCTATCAAGTAGTGTTATTGTATCTGTGGTAGTTTTTCTTTGTAAATAAATAGAAAGCATATACTTTTGGAGCATGGATCATGTGTGGTATTATGTGAGGGTGGGTACTAAATAGTTTGCAGTCATACTAAGTTAGTGGTTTCTAAATGGTGCAACACACCTCATATGTGCAGTGGAAGAGGATTGCAGGGGAGGTGGAATGATTGAAATACAAAGATTTAGAAACAATTTCAAAAAATAAATATGATTTCAAAATTTAAAATATTATGGATTACTTGTAAATGTATTGAATCCCAATATAAATAGTTATAAATAACTATTGACCGATTTTATTATTGTGATATTTTTACATTATATCAAGTATTAAGAATATAGTAACTAAGGTCTGCAAATTGGAGGAGAGAGTTATCAATGACACAAGTTAAAATTAAAGTCCTGAGGAGACTATCCCAACATGCAACAATACTGGGAAGTGTCTGAAAACCATACCTCAGATTCATCCAAGTCTTGAGTGAAATTGGCTAGACAAAACTGTTTGGATGTTGCCAATGGTTGTACTAGAATGAAGTCACAAGTCAGCATGACTGAGGGTTTAAAGCATACTGGCTTTGTTCAGAAGTGTTGATCATACCAAATTGTGTGCTCTCTCTCTCACAGAAACTGTAACTATGTTCTGCTTAGCATAGTTGCAGTATAAACCACAGGTTTGTTGTATAAGTGTTGAGAAACACAAATGTGCCAGTGATGGTGTCTGCAAAGGGATTAGCAGCCACTCTAGCAGACAAGTGTATTTGGAAATGAGTATCCAACAATTTTATACGATTATACATTTCTAAAGAATTAATGGATTTATTTTTTAATCCAACATATTTTTATTACTTGAAATGTCATTTTTAGTGGAAACTCGTATTTGAGTAAGTGCTGTTTTTTTGTTTTTTTTAAACCGTATCTATTTTGTCTACACTCGAATAAACTTAATAAGGAAAATTTGCCTTTGATGGTTTCAGAGGGAACATTGAACAGTACCATGTACATCCAGAATATTGTTAACCTGTTCAGTTACTATACTTGCAACAGGAAAGTAATGTGATGTTCCAGCAGTATAATACCTGCCTACATGATGCCCATGTTACTCAACATGCTCTGTAAGATGTTCAACAATTTTCCTTGTGAGTATTATTGTCAAACCTTTGAACAATAAGATTTTTTACTAATAATAAATATACATTTGTTTTCCTCATCGATGAAGAAAAAAATGTATATTTTATTATTAGTATATATAGATATATATATATATATACACACACACACACACACACACACACGACATGATAGGGCAATGCCTGACTTGTTCAGCCCATCTTCAACACTTCAAGAGCAAGAGGTTTGGCATAATGTATTGCAGGATGGCATTTGTCATATGTACAATCAGTTGCATGCAAGAGTACAAGCCTATGATAAGATCCAAAAAGAGGATATGCAATGTACATTGATGTGATCTGAATATTTATTTTTCATTGTGCATGTGTGATGTGACATGGCCCTCAATATTTAAATTAAAATCAGATGTATTATCAATCTATCAAGAGACATGCTTTGTTTGTGTTTCCTCTTTCTTTCGTCTTCTCTTCCTTTATTCTTTGTCTAGATTCAGAAGTGGCAAGATAGACTCTGGGTCACTTAACAACCTGGCAGTTTGACTTCCTAATGAAATAAATAAAAGTCAGTCACCCAAGCCCATGTGACATGAGCTGCCAAGTGTCATTTTTTAAAAACATTTTCAGTTTCCAGAAAATCTCCAAATCAACTTATGAATAAATTGACTCTCATCATGCACACATTAGAAATGCACCTATGGTCTTATTTGATTACTAGATGTGTAGTGGAGAAAATAATCTTGGATTTATATTGATTACTAGATGTAGAATGAAACAGAAATACCATTCTGGAAACTACCAGTTTATATTTCAAAAGAAGTAATTACCAATTTTCATTTGGACATTCTAAAGAATTGTTTGCTGTTATGAACACTTCCACTTATGAACTCATGATTCATGGATAATCGGAGTGATATCCAGTAACAGATAAGTGCCTCTTGTTGATCTTATATCTTATCTTACATTCTCTCCCTATTCAATTGTTTTGTTATATAAAATTCTTTTTAAATTTTCATCCTGTCTGTTGTCCGCTGAGACCTGTGTTTTGTGTTTTGTGTTTCTATCTGAGCAATCCCATCTTTTTCTTATCAGTTCGTAACAGTGATAAAATGTAAATTAAAAATGAAGAAGAAAGAAAAATGAAATTAATAATAATGTTGTTTATGGCACTGTCATGTGACAAAAGAACTCGGGCAAATGTAGTAAACATTTCCTAAAGTTCACAGATGGGATCGATATTTGAAAATGTGAAACCTTTATTAGTATAAAGTGAATAGAGCTTATAGTTTTCTCAGTCAATTATGAAACAAAAAAATCTACATTGTCGCTTACCTAAATTCTGATTCATTTTCATCTCTTGTTGGCTGTTGGTTATCCTTCGTATATACTCAGCTTTTTGTACTTCAGGTCTGCGACTTCCAGCCAGAAACTTGCTGTCCAAATCAGTAGGACTAGTATCGTCTTGCAGGCCACTATAATCGATATTTGGATTTCGTGGTCGATCCTTTTCGACTTGGCTTACTGTTTCCTTTAACCGACTCTGGCGAGGTGGGGGCTGAGGAATCTCCTCAGCTGCCTTGTCCTTGCCACGGCTGAAAAAGTTCTTGACACCTCCAAACATGCTTCTTATATTGTTGAGATGTTTCTGGGTTGCAGTCATTGTATTAGTGATCTCGTCTGTCCTCCTTTCAATATTGTCCAGTTGGTCTCCTTGAACAAGCAACTCCTGGGGAAGCAGAGAAAGAAAGACTGTAAGATCTTCTATCAAGACAGAACTTACAGAGCCAAACACTTACAGAAAATGAATTATGGCATAAAAGTTTGTTTTTTGTTTTTTTTACAGCCAAATATACAAAGTGAAAACTAAAATATGCCAAGATTTTAGAAAAAATTAAATGAAATAAAAATAGTGGTTGGTTAAAATGACCAAATATCACTTTTGTTAATTTTCAATCATTCAGTAATAATCCCATGGAATCTGATCCCAGCCTCTTGTACCAACACCCATCACAAGTGATGGTGAGAGGTTGGGAAAAGAGGTGACTGTCAAGGCATTCCTCAGACATTTATAGGTGACATAAGTTTTCTATCAAGACATAAGCATTAAATGAGCAACTGACTTATCTGTTTAATATGTTAAATGCACAATTGAAATTTTAGTCACCATTTAAAGCCAAGATCACAGTTTAGTGCATTTATTGTGCCTCATATTTTGAGATCAACAATTTGTTTTTTTAACTTTATTTTCCCTATTTTAAGAAGAGACAAGAAAATGTGGTTAGGTCATTATGGTAGGGGTTTTTCTTTTGAAAATCATTTCACCCCAAAATTGTGCTGTATCTGCTCTTGCCCAACATGCTGTGAATAAAAAAAAAAATAAACAAACTGATTTAATCATATCCTAACATTTAATTGACACTTGCTGAAAGCTGTGAGGTCTGATCAGCTGGCATACAAATACCAGATAAACAGAGCAGTCCAAATAATGGGCTTGTCTAATAAGGATTTTCCTATTTCCTTAAACACTTATTGAATTTATTTTAATGATAGCGTTCTAGGTTGAACAAAAAAAAAAAACAAAAAAAAAAAACAAACTCCATTGACAAAATCCACTGTTTCATATTTATTTCGCTATTGCTAACTGCATCAAATTTATTATATATGGTGTGATGGGTAAATTGTTGTCATTTTATATTTTTAATTTCATGCATGCACATTGTTTTTGTTGACTACACAATATAGTAGGGCCAGTTGAGCACTGTCTGTAAGAAAAAGAGCACCATTACGCAATTCACTGCCAGAAATTTGGAAAATACATGCTGTACTACTTGGCATTCACACCAGAAGCACCAATACAAACATTTCGGAGTGTTTTGGTGTCAATCTGAGGACAGCACAGAAGATTCAGAGAAAGTTGGACCAGTCTAATGGTGATTATGAAGGTACAGCAGCTTGGAAAATTCACTCTGAATGTTCTGAAAAATTTTGAAAATGACTTGTTGGAAATAATAAATAACATACATTTCCATGAAAAGAAATGCTACTTCCAAAAACGCCTAGATGAAATAGTGAAAGAAATTAACATAACGGATAAAATTTTAATGAAATCAGACAAAACAGGAAATTTATATAAAATAGCAGCAAGGGACTACAACGATCTAATCAATAAGGATTTATATAAGAACTATAAAAAGGCAAATAATAATTACCTCAACATGGTGGATAACAAACATTAGCAGTAAAAATATCACAGATAAACTAAAGGTTAGTGATAGAGTAGGAAAACTTGCTGAAAATGAGTGCTATATAACCTTAAAGGACCACAAATCAGATTTTGAAGCCAATCCTATTACAAGGATAATAAACCCAAGACCTGAGATTGGCAAAATAAGCAAAATAAGCAAAAAAAAAAAAAAAAAAAAAAAAATATCCTAGAAAGGGTTAATCAACAAATTAAAGAAAAATAGGGTTGAAACTTTGGATCAAGGATGTGATAAACTGGTTTGCTGATATTAAAGATAAAACAAACTGTACACTAATGCAGTTTGATATTGAAAATTATTATCAATCAATATCAAAAGAACTGTCCATGAATGCATTGGATTTTGCTACCCAGTACATGGACCTAACAGAAGAAGAAAAGAGCATTATTATAAATGCGAAAAAATCAGTACTGATACATAAAAGGTGAGCAATGGGTAAAAAATTCTTATGACCACTTTGACATTACAATGGGATCACTAGACTCAGCTGAGTCTTCTGACCTTATAGGACTTTTTATATTATACAATCTTACAGCATACCATGAAATTAATATAACTGACATTGGTTTATACAGAGATGGACTTATGGTTATAAAGAACTCTACTAACTTTAAAATCGATAAAATTAGAAAGATATTATATAAAGAATTTAAATGCCTGAACTTAAAAATTATGGTAAGCACTAAATTGAAAAAAAGTTAACTTCCTTGATATAACATTAGATTTAATGAAAAATGTATACATACCTTATAAAAAACCCAATACTAATCCTTTATATATACACCCTAAATCTAATCATCCTCCATCTATAATTAAACATATACCTTTATATAGCAAAAAAACAAAAAAAAACAAAAAAAGTACAAATTCAGCAAAAAAAAGATTTTCAATGAACATATCAATTTCTATAATAAAGCTCTTAAAGATAGTGGCTACAAAAGCCCAAAACTAATTTATATAAAAAATGAAAATGGAAAGCATAGAAAAAACAGAAGCAGACAAATAATTGGGTATACACTCCCATACAACCAAATGGTAAAGAACAAATTAGGACAAAAATTCCTTGTATTAATCGTTAAACATTTTCCTAAAGATAGTAAACTCGGTACTATTTTTAATAAAAATACACTAAAATTAAGTTACAGCTGTACTGAAAATTTAGAGAAAATAAGAAACACAATGATAATATCTTGAATAAAAACTTAGACCAAAACCAAAGAAATTTGAACAGTATATATAAAAAAAAAAAAAGAGATGATGATAAACAAAAATTATATAACTGCAGAAATCCTCATAACTGTCCTCTACAAAATAAATATTGCACAGAATCATTAGTATACTAATGCAATATCTCATCTATTGAAGATCCTGACAACATAAAAGTCTATATAGGTTGCACAAGCCATGAGTTCAAGAAAAGATTCAATCAACAACAAAGTTCATTTAGGATAAATAAATAAACCAGACGTCTTTATTGAAATATTTCTGGCACTTAAAAGAAACTAATAAAACACCTACAGTAAAATGGAAATTAATAAGCTAAAATATGTAGGTCATTAAATGAACCATGTCCTTTGTACATACATGAGAAACTATATATTACTAGATTTATAAAAAATAAAAATTTACTGAATCAGAGACATGAAATAGTCTTTGCTGACATTGTTAAAAATTTTCCTTAAATAATATTAAAAAAAAAAAAAGAAAAAGGAAAATAAAAAAAGCGTAGCTGGTAATATACATACTTATATCTTATATGTAATAATAATTTTTAAATAATTGAAGTAATTCTATTACATTTATTTGTTTTAAAAAGAAATATAATCTATTAGGAATTAAAACTAAAAATGATATTTTAAAATTGTAGATCAATACAATGGATTCTAATCCAAAAATCCGTTTTAGAAAGAATCTGTATGTATACAAGTAGAAATTTAATAAATAAAATGCCGAAAAACTTTTTGCTGTTGATAAAAAACCAGACGACGTGCACTAACCGGATGTCATAATTAAGGGAAAAAAGGCACCCCTACCCTACTTAAACTTAAACAATTTTCAAACGTAACTCATAATTGACACAATAATAGTTAATAAAAAATAACACGCTACCACCTCTGTCTAAATGATTGGATTTCTCTGTATCCTTGGAAACAAAAATTATGAATGTATGTGCTTTTAAAACTCAGTAAATTTTAAAATAAGTTATTCCAAAATTTGCTTGAAGATGAAATAGAACTAATGCTTTTAATTTAATATAATTGAATTTTTGTTTTCTGTTTTTGAAACCTGGTAATTCCTGTGTAGCAATGAACCATATTTTTAAATCAGTTATTTTATATATATATATATATATATATACATACACACACACACACACACACACAGACAATTTCAGACAATTCTGGTAAAATAGTAACAAAAAATCTTTACATTTTCTGCTTTGATACAAATGATAGAAAAGAAAAAAAAATATATATTAAGAGATTTTAATTACATTTTAATTAGTTCATATCAAGTGGGAGTTGCCAGAACAAAAGATAACTTAAAAAGGTTGAAATTAATACACATATACAAATAATTATAGCAGTAGATTGTACATCCAATGTATGCTTCATTGTGGTGGTGAGGAAGAAAAATCATTTTTCAGTGGCTTTGCAAGCCAGATTTATTTATCCGGTGAACAGAAATTATAACTTTAATTTATAATTCAATTTGGGGAAGGGGGAGAGTTCAACCGAAGATTTGTTAATCGAATACCATCAGCATGAAACAGATGTATTATATCAATTATTATTAAGACAATACACTACAGGTTTATGGTTTAGAATACTAACTGAATGAGACTTAAGAGAAAGAGGAGAAATAGAGGGAGAAAATTTTTTTATATTAATCTTAAATTTCTAGTTATTTCATTAACACCATCTGCTCTAATTTTGTGACCTTTCCCCACCTCAAAATTGTTTTCAATACAATAGCAAAAATGTTGCCTGGGAGATAGAGACACAAAGGAGGAGGGTGTGTGCCTATGCAAATTTTAAATCTTTGAAAATTAAGAAATTCTACTTATCACAAAACTGAAATAAATTTGGTATTTTTGGCACATATGTAAAAATACAAAATTGTAAAATGTTTAGTTTTCAAAATATTTCAAAATTCAAGAAAAAAAAATGATTTTTGATATCACAACTTCCAGCTTTTTGTATGCATACAGGCAAAAATGTTTTTATTAATAGAGGAATATAAAAATGGGTATTTCATATCACTGAAACCTCCTGATGAGTGGATTGTATGATTACAAAAACTTTTATTTATGAAACTCATTTTATGGAGTTGGAGTACTGAATATAACTTCAATCAGCTAAATGACAAATTTTATATTCATATTAATCACACGTGTGTGAGTGTGTGTGGGGGGGGGGGAAGGTCAAAGTTCTCAGTATGACCCACTTTCCAAAAACTTTTTTTTTTTTTTTTTTTTTTTAAGAAAGGCTTCTTGATTGGGCTGAAAACTTGTCAGTATTCTCTTCTATACATAAAATATCATATAAAAATATCTATCCTCTACAACGCAATTGGAAAAAAATAAAAATAAAAAAATTATTTGTATAAACCATTGTTGTTTGATGGTTGAACAAACAAGAGTACTGCAGTAGATTGCAGGAAGTATATGAAACACTAAAATATACCATCAAATATGCTTAGAGATGTGTTAAAAAAAAAAAAAAAAAAAAAAATGTTGAACAATCAATTTCATAATTCAATAAGTGAATCTTTTTTCATTATAATCATTTATAAATTTCAATGTGTTTCAGTAAAATTGATAGATTTTGTGGAAACCTTGTATGAAAAAATTCTTTTAGAAGTGGTTTTTACAATACAGTAAATATGTAAAAAACAAACAATGTGTTGGCCCATATATTTTATTTTCAATGCAAACTTTGACCAGTTTTACAACTTTGTATTGTATTCCCAATGACGAATTTTCAAATATCTCAAAATTAAAATGGGTCTTCAATTTTTGGGTGATTGTATTGTATTTAATAGATTATTTACATGTAATGAAATATCTGATAAAAGTCCACATAAACATTCATCGCTTGAAAGGAGAGTACCAAAACAAATGGCTTAAAATTAGGTTTCATATTTTGACACAATGTTAAGTTTTCAAATTTAGAAGTTTTAAAGTCGGGTATAAAGTTGGTTTGACTGTTAATAGCATGGAAAAAGGATTCAGCAAACAAGAATTCAAATTCTAGCCAAGGACGAATGTTTACTTTATACTAATGCTCTTGGAAAATACAGGAATCCATCTGTTTTGATGGTTCAAATCAGAGATCACTTCCTCTTGCCATTATCATATGAGCCAATATAAACTGTTACTTAGAAAGGGTATGACAGATTTCATCAGATACCAAATCTACAGGTTGAAATCCTTGCTCAGAAAGGATCTTTTTTCCACCCCAACATTTATTCAGGTTTCAATACCAGAAAAAAAAAAAATAGTAAAACCTGTAGCAACAGAAAGAGATTATCTACATTTCTGATATAATGAGAGGAAAGGTTAATGAAAAATCTAAATTTTAAAATCTTTTAAATTTCTATATATTTTTAGTAGTTTGGTGAAACATTTTTCAAAATATTCTAAATTTCAATTTTTAGAATACTTTCAAGGCTGCAAGGTGGCTGAAGTAGTTGTCTTTCCTATGCTTGCCAGTAATCTATATTTGAGTCCAGATAAAAAGATTTCAAATGCTGATTTTCAAAGCAATCAAGCCTCTTCCATATGAATGATCTGCCTCCCTATTACCATAGCAAATTAAGCTAAGCTTAGCAAATAAGAGAACATATGAGCAGCAGTTCTCAACTGGTTTGGGTGATTGGGGGGAGGGGATCCCCTCTATCAAATGTGGTGATAGGCAGATTCAAACTGTTAGAATTTTGATCTTCCTCCAAAATTATAATTATATCAAGCAACTTTTTTGACACAAGATCTTGGAAGGTGAGACAGGTTGGGGAGGGGGTGGGTGGTCAACAACACTGAAAGAGGTTGAAGATCAATGGCAGACTGGGTCTAAAAATATTGGTTGCCAGAAGACAAAGGGGGTCTACCCACAACTACAATTCTATGATTTAATTTTCATAAATAAAATTTTAAAAAAATACATATAGAAAAATAGGGTACTATTAAAATGTAGAAAAAAAGTGTGTATTTCTTAGTAATTACAGTTTACATGTACCATATATATTACTGGCAGATAGCAAATGAAAATACAGAATGTTAGAATTGAATTTTTTTTATTTTAATTGATTGGTATTTTTTAAATAGTTTACTGCACAATTTACACATTAATAAAAAGGAGTTCGAATGCAGAATAGAGTATTTCATGTAGTCCGCTATATTAAAAGCAATCATTTGTGTTCACTAGACGATTGTACGAATCTGCAAAAAACTGTTTCTGTATCTAATTCATCTAACAATTCCTTTTCAATGAATTATAGTGTGTACGATTCAAAATTCTTTTTAGACAGTGAATTTCTTAACCTTGTCTTTAGCTTTGAAAATATCTTCTCACATTGGACATGAGCAAATGATAATGTGCAGATGACTTTATAACGTTCTTATTCCTTCTTATTACTAAAAAAAGTAGTCTCTGTTTTTTCTTTTTCTTTTTTAATTTTTATTTGATGTAGAATGCTCACTTGTCATTGGGTAAACTGTCATCATGACCAGTATACCAGTGTCAAAGGTGTTTGTAAGAATTTTAAAAAAAAATTTCTGCATGACCGGTGATGTCTCTTCCTTTGGATAAGGAAAGCATAGTTCCAGTGTAAGAAAGACAGAAATAAACACCAAGACATTCAATCATCAAATGACAAAAAAAAAAAAAAAAAAAAAAAAAAATAGTTTGAGTCTGAGGATCCATGCATCCTTCTGGTTAATAAATTAATCCTTTGAAAATAAATATTTAACATTTTTCAACCAATGGTTCAGGTTCCCACCAACAATAAAAAAACACACTTCATAATCCCTTTGAAGAGTATTTATGTAAATTCTCTAGACAGACAAAAGCAGTAAGGAATGGCAACAGTGTACAACAGAGGCTTCAAAGAGATTCCCTTACTCATTCATCTGTCATCCTCGCCAAGCAATTCAACAATTACACTTCCCGTTTCACTTTCTCCCCTTGCCCCTTTTCCTAACACATACACATGAAGAAACCACATTTCTTTATACCTAAACAAACAACTTTAACATTCACACACACTGAGAAAAAAAATCAGTTGTGCAGTCAACAAAATCAAAAACAACATGCATGCGCAAAATTAAAAATATAAAACTGCGACAATTTACTCATTGCACCACACACAAACGTGTGTGTGCACGCATATATACATATATATGTGTGTGTGTGTGTTTAGAAGAAAGAGTCATTGTGTGCTTTTTGTAGTATTTAAAATACATAGGCTGGTTAATAAAACAAGGGAAAATGAAAAGGTACGAATGCAATCAGTGCGGAAAACATTAATTATATATTAATTATTAACCACAAGACTAAAATGAAGCACGGAGATTAATGTTATTAGTCAGGAATTTTCAGGCATGCCTATGTCCTTCATCAGCAGTGCAAGAAATAAACAGAGAAATGGGGAAGACTCATAAACGGTGGTTCTTGTGGCTGGTGTGAATTCGTTGTAGATACTATTATTAGTATTAGGTTGGTGCAAAAATAATGTCGTTTTCTCACATAGTAACATATGTGAGAAAACAACATTATTTTTGCACCAACCTAATAAAAATATGATCACTGCTTGATTCCTTGCATGCAAAACTTTTTTGAAAATGATCGGGGTAGAAGGTAGGAGAGTGTGATTTTGAACAAAGGAGAAGAGGCTTGTAGGATTTGGGGGAGGGGAGTGCTGAAAAAAGTAATAATAATGCAGGGAAAAAAAAGTGGGGAAACGTGTCTACATGAATTAGATGTTTTGTGTGCTTAAGTGCAATAAGTGTAAATATACACTAGCTATCTCAAACTTTCAAAATCATAAATGTCATCAGAAAAATATAGTAGGGGAAATGGCTGTTAAAATTTTGATTTAAAATGGTGGGGGGCTATTTATTGTGGAGTGGCATTGCTGGCAATGGGTTTCCTTGTGGAAGGTATACTCTTTGAGTAAACCCAAATTTCTGTTTAGACCTTTTATGTAAGAGTTTATTTTTAGGATGTACTTCAACTCTGACCTGCATCTATCTTCCTGGTTGTTGAACCCAGATGCTAAAAGCACGCACATGACGTGTGAACAGGTTGGTTGAAGTGTACAGATACCAGGAAATTGCTGTTGTTGCCCCTGATGCTCTTGTAGTCATTGAACTGGAACTGGAACTCAGTTCCAGTTTCTCCCACATAATTCCTTCTCACATTTATAGCAGAAGAGTAGATATACGAGATTGAAGCTGTCAGCAAGTGGTTTAAATACTATGTGAGTACCGGGGAGTGTGTAGGTGTTGTGAGTGTTAATGTGTTTGCAGACCAGGCACCTGGGTTTGTTGCAGATGTTAAAAGTCTGAAGAGGTTTGGGGGGCTGTCACCTCGCATGTAGAGGATTATCACTAAATAAACTGCTGATAGTCTTGTCTGATTTTATATGTTGGAAATCTTTAGTTAACACATGGAAAGTTTATAGATATTGTGATTAAAATAAAAGACCATGGGGATTCTGGATATTCTTTTTTTAGTTACATAGTTGAGGAGAGTGTTTCTGTTGAGCTTCAAAGTTTCGGTGATGGATTCTTTGATTATTTTGGGTGGGTAATTCCTATTTAGGAAGTGATTGTAGAGTTGTCTGATGTGTAAGTCATAATCAGGGACCAGATTTTTACTAATAATATCATCTACAATGAATTCACACCAGCCACAAGAACCACCATTGGTGAGTCTTCCCCGTTTCTGTTTATTTCTTGCACCGCTGATGTAGGGACACAGACGTATCTGAAAATTCCAGACTAATAACATTAACCTACATGCTTCATTTCTGTCTTGTGGTTAATAACTAATATATAATAAATGTTTTTTGCACTGATCACATTGGTACCCTTTTGTTTTCCCTTGTTTTATTAACATATATATATATATATATATATATATATATATATACACACACATACATACATACATACATACATACATTTAGGTGCATCTTAAATACCAAGAGACAGTTTTTTTTTTAAACCAGACACAGTTGTTTTGTGATGGGCCAAAACACCCAGCATAGAAAAAGTGCTCATTTGCAACCAACTGTGTTGGGCAGGGCAGGTTATCTCAGGAGAATGGATGATGAGAGATTGCCTAATCACCTGTTTCACAGAGAGCTTGTTCTTGATAAGATGCAAACCCAAGGAACATTTCAAGGACGATGTTAAAAACTGAAAACTCTTGAAATTAGTGTCAAGGACGAGGAACAAGAGGTAGAGAAAATGTCTGGTTGGAGAAAGTTATTTTTTTTATAGTTGCAACTGTTTTGAAGTCATTAGAGTTGAAATTAAAAAAGGTCTCTTAGGAAAGGTGATCCCAGAAGAGATTTACTCTAAGCTTATATGTAACATCTACAGGTAGGTTATTCTATCTCATGCCTGATTTACTGGTCATCAAAGGTCACATGGAAAGCACCAGTCTAATGCCAACTATTTGAATATACTTAACAGACATGCAGGATATTTATGTAAGTTTTGTGATAAAATTTGCAGGTCTGATGCCAGGCTGAAGTGGCACATAAGAGTGCATGAAGAGGAAGTTATTTTCAAGACTTTCCAAAAAGCCTTTCATGTGTCACAATATGTAAAAAAGTTATACAAGTTCAAGGGTGGTTTGCAAAGTCATCTGTGAGGCCATAGTTGCTCAGGTCAACGCTGAAGAGATGGCCTCCTTCTGTAAAGTGATATATATATATATATATAGATATATATATATATATATATATATATATATCTATATATATATATATGCATGTGCGCATACTGAGGCAACAGATCATTATTCAAACATATTGTTAAATATAACAGACAGCAAATGTCTATTATGTTTGATCATGAACTGTTCTAAGCTTCATATAGTGTCTTTATTTTCTTCCAAAACTAAAGCCTTTATATGAAGATTAGAACAGCTCATGACCAAACATAATAGACATTCACTGTCTGTTATATTTAACATATATATATATATATAATTATTTATTTTTAAAGAAAAAAAAAAAAAATTTATAACATAAATATGTTATAAAATCACTACAAAAATAGCCATTTTGTTTCAACACCTTCGGTGTCTTATCAAGTGATGACGTTGAATGTAAAATATATATATATATATATATATATATATATATATATATATATATATATATATATGCATGTTTCATTAAAAACGACAGACAAGGTACTACAGTTAAGCTTTTTATATAATTTTTCTTGTGTTCAAACAAGAGCTTTCTTTTCTGGACAAAGAGTGTGTAAAAACTGTCCAAATGTTTTATAGTTCCGAGTGCTTTCAGCTATACCTTTAGCCATTATCAAGGATGATTTGATTTTTCAGCTTAACTGAGTGTGTGCATTATGTTTTAGTGTGTTATAAACATGTTTTTAATTTGCGAATACGGTTAGCACATTGTGGCCTTGTTCATAATTAATGTTAAGAGTTGGCTTTTTCTTTTTTATTATTAAAGCTTCCATTATTTTTAATCTTTTTTTGCAGGTGGATGCAGTTATTATATTTGTGTTTTCTACTAGTATGTTTCTAATGGAGTCTGGTAAATTTGTGTGTGTGTTTAAATGGGTTCTAATGGAGCTATGATCAGATAGGTGTAATGTAAGATGTCTGGATAAGCATGTAGTTGTGCAACCGATGTAATTATTTATGAGTTCGGTTTGATCAGGAACACAGTTCCTTAAGGGGCATTTGAACTCATAGATAATGTTTGTTCTTTGTAATTTTAACTTAACTGGTGTGTTGTTATTTTTGAGGATAAGTCTTAAATTTTTTTTATAATAGATAATTAATTTGATTTTTTTTTTTTTTTTATTTATTCGGGTCAATTTGGGTAGTGTATTTCTTTATAATATGTCTTAGTGAAGATTCGTCTTCTTTGTAGTTAATGTGCATTTGTTTTTTGTAATAAATGTTTATGTAATTTTTGACTGTGTGTTCGCTATCGTTATTACTTACTTTGGGTAGAAATAGTCTAATTTGGTGGACTATAAGGTGGTTAAGGAAGTTGTTGTTAATTAGTGTTTGTTTAACATTATTAAATTCTTTGAGGAAGAGTAGTCGAGAGGATGAATTCTGGTGTGCTCTTTTTAAGAAGTTTTTTATTACTGCTATTTTGTACCTGAGTGGGCACTTGCTTTTAAAGTTAAGGTGGCAAGAGTTTTTGCTAGTGTGTTTTTTATATAATGAGGTGATAAGAGTGTTATTGCTATATTCTGCGAGAACATCTAAGAATGGGAGTTTGTTTTTTTGACTAAGTTCATAGGTAAAGTTAAGAATGGAGTTTTTCTCAAATGTGGTCTTGAGTGTATCTATTTCTTTAATGTTATTTGCTAAAATAAAAATAACATCTATGTAGCAGACATATATTTTAGGTTTACAGACCTGTGCAAATATCGTTTTTTGTACATGGGACATGTAATAGTTGGAAAAGCATGGACCGAGTGGATTTCACATATTAACACCATTGGTTTGGGTGTAAATGTTGCCATTATGGTCATAGAATGGAACTTTGCTTGTGCATGCATGTAGTAATATTTTTAGTATAGATGGTTTGATGGATGGCAGAGGGATAGAATTATTAATATACACAGAATTGAGGATAATGTCAATGCTTTGATCGACAGGAATGTTTGTAAATAAGTTTGACGTCAAGTGACGCTATTATACATTGGTTTGGTTTAGTAGTTTTCAAAATTTGGAGTAATTCATGGGTGGATGTGATGCTGTAATTGGTGAGTAGGTATGGAGTGACACACACACAAACTGATCGATTATTTTTTTTATGGCTTATCAACCTTTTGTAGAATATATTTTTAGATTGTAAGAATTTTTGGAGATGACAATGATTTACTGATACAAGTCCTATAAACGAATCTATAACTGGAGATGGAGAGGTGTATTTATACACTTTTCCCAATGGTATTTGCATGTAAGTGAATATAATGAACGCAACTGGAACATAGCTCTCTAATTTTCAATTCCAAGCTGATATCTATTACACCACCCGAATGTCCAAGCTTACAGTCAGTCAACTCTGTACTGACCAAACTCAACATTGCTTAACTTCAGTGATCAATACAAGAATTCAAAGTGGGTATGAAAATGATTAATATGACAGTAATGCAATTAATTTTGCCTCAAAGCTTTTTTTTTTTTTTTTTTAAACTTTGGCATATAAAGATCAAGTATAGTAACTGTTTGGATACAGCTAAATGGCATTTAAATTTTCTTTGTTGTTTAAAGAAGTCTATACCCACCCATTCACCTGTCAAACAATGAAGGAACGAAATAAGGTGAAGTAATTACAAGCAGCCCAACTTGTATTTTATTCGAATATTTTTATGTTTCATACTGTGGATGCTTTGAAAGAATTTTGAGAGCATGATCTTTTTCAAGGTTATAAGAAAGAAAAAAAAAAAAATAGAAAGAAACATTTTATGACCAACCCATTTTCTACTCCAGTAAAAATTTACTTGTTATTATAAAGGGCTTTTATTTACAAGGATATTCTATTGAATGCTTTGTTTTTTTGTTACAGATTAGACAAATGAAACAATAATTATTTTAATAGAAATGTAGAAGAATTGTTTATTTGAAGTAACATATAAAAGGTTTTAATAAAGTCATTGAAAAATAGTGAAACAAAGGAAAAATATTTCCGCATAATAACAGCCCATTGAGAACCATCCCAGAGATGGTGAAGTACTGATTGGAAGAATGACTTATGAGACTGTATAGGATTGAGAACAGAAACATTACTGAAGGAAGAGGTGTCAGAAATATGAACAAATTAGCTGTCAACTAATCCCATGAATATATGCAAATGTTCAAACTATAATTATGACCACAAACGAATCAAGATTTGTAAAATCTATGCACACAGATTGATTGGAGCTCACAGACAAGGATTTATTTTATTTTACTTGACTTTACTTTTCCCTCCATGTCATATGAATGGAGAGAGCCATTATTAGCATAAGTCTAATAGTTTTGGATTAAGTACTTTCAGCCATTACCAAAATCCAAGGAGAGGCTTGGCAAAGTGGGAGGGGGGATTATTCTACACTGCTTAAGGCAGGGCAGTTGTAAGACCTTAGTTCTGCAAAGCAGCCTGATAGAAGATGAATAATTAAAAGAACCTGTAGCTTGGTTTGTTAAACTACCAAGGAAGGGCAAGCAAGCCTAAAAAGAACTAAAAACTTATTTCCACTAAAGAACACAAACAACCAATTAGATGAGAGGAAGGTATCTACAATAAGTGGACCATCCTTTTTTCCTTTTTTAATCTTTTTGAATTTGTGTGTGTGTGTGTGTGTGTGTGTGTGTGTGTATATATATATATATATATATATATATATATATATATATATATATATAACGAAAGTAGACTAATAGACATTGAAGGCAACAGTGTTTCATGCTTAAACGCAATTTTCAAGTTATGTATGTTGTTTTGGCTTGACTATATATACTGGTCAGTGGTGCATTATGGGTTGGCCTGTTTTATTATTGCAACATTTTTGAGGGTGGGCAGTAACGGTCATGCTTTGAATTATTTAAGAGGCTATCAAGTGAATATAATTGTGGATAAACATAACCAGTACTGTCCACCCAAATAAACATTAGAATAATACAATAGTCTTATCCATAATGCACCACTGACCAACATATATAGTCAAGACAAAATACAATGCACATGACCTAACAATTGAGTTTAAGCATGAAACAGACTGTCGCCAATGAGTGTTGTCTACTTTCATATTTACATCCACTATCCCTGAGATTGAGCATTTCAATCCATAAATATAGCATATGTTAAAACTATATTTTTATCATTATATACACAAACACACACACCTAATAAATAATAGATATTTAGCGAGATGATAGCTGAATGAACCAGTAGAGTTTATATTAGGTCTTAATGGGGATATTTTATATCCTTAATTTTATGCACTTTAGATCCCTGGTAAGACATATTATAGACACAACTCCTTCCACTATCAACTTGTTAAATATCTTTGGTTTCTTAGAACAATTAATATTAAAATAGTTCAGCTAAATTAATAACATGGACTATTGTCCTAATCATTGTTTCAGCCATTGTGTCCTCTAGTCATTATCAGATGATCATTATTGTTGTTGTTATTACAATGGATCAACAAAGTCAGCATGTAAATAATAATCCCTCATCCTAGAAATTCAGACAGAAATTATGTTACATTCTTTTATGATGAGAAAAGAAGTGAGATTATATTCACACATGCATGTAACAATTTTTAGCTGAAAATGAAAGAAATCTATTAGGTTGGTGCAAAAATAGTTTCTGTTTTTGACGTTAAAAAATACGTCAAAAACCGACATTATTTTTGCACCAACCTAATAGTAGCTAAGTACAGTGTAACCCGGATATAAGAGAGTTGCCGGGGCCCGGAGACGAAGTCTCTTATATCCGGGTTTGGTCTATTTTATATACATTAACCCAGGCTCTAATTTGCGACCTGAGAAAATCTCTCTTATATCCGGGTTACACTGTAATTGTCTTGGGGATCCTTTTTCCCCCCCAAAAAGGAAGAAGTGTATTTGTTTGGATTCCTAGGCTAAAAAAAAAAATTTTTTTTTAAAAATTAAAAAAAACAAAAAAAAAAAAAAAAAACTGTATACTTAAGTATATAATAAACTGGCAAGATTTGGTAATTGAAAATTGTTAAAAATTTTTGGAATAACACAGCTTGTGTAAATAAATAAAAAGGTAACAAGAGTCATTGTTTAGATTAAACAACTGAATTTAGTGTAAACAGTTCTAATTTTATTGTTTTGTTTGCATTAACTTCCTGAGATTTGTAACAAAAAAACAAATCTAACAATGAATGATAAATACCAAACCTTTTTAACTAAATGCTAATTTTCATGGTGACAGACTTTGTGCTTATATTAAGGATGGGTTCCCATGTGGAAGAGATCTAAAAAAAAAAAAAAAAAAAAAATGACAAGCTGGATTTCCTGTTCATGAGCTTTTGCATGGTCCTTGACTCTAATACGTCTTTCATTTTTACTATCATTCACAGGATGACAAAATTGCAATGTTTGACAAAAAAACTGAGGAGATTGATGATATTCTCACTGACCATTCATGAGATTGCATTCATATTTGTGGTGACTTCAATATTGACCACAAAAAGTGGTTAGTCCATTCAATTGATGAAGAAGGCAGATGTGACCAGAACTTCTATCATTTATGATTTGACTCAGAGAATTGATAAGCCCACTCAGGTTCCTGACATCACACAAACCTTCTAGAACTATTTTCTCATATTTTGCCCTGAAAAATTCTCTGCTAAAGTTCTACCTCCGTTGGTCACTTCTGACCACTCGCTGATCAATGTCAAAGCTGATGCCAAACTGAAAGGTTGGAAACAAAAGGCTTGGTCTCTGTGAGTTATGGAAAATCTCAAATAAAATTCAGAATAGAGGCAAAACTATCATAAATGGCTCTAAAGTTATTACATTCTCATATGACAAGCAAGGCTTTTTACAATGAATTTTGCCTCTAATTCTATATTAAATAAAGAACACTCCTTACCAGACTTCCCCTTTCCCATGGACCACAAACTTTGTAATACATCTATCATCGCATGAGTAGCTTCCAGACTTATCAAAAACCCTGACTCTAAAGACACCTGTCTGAATAAAACTCCAGTGGTTGTTCTTCAGAATATCAGCCACAATCTTGACAAAAACTGTTTAACCAATTTAACCAAGATGGTTCCCAATCTATGGAAGATGATAACTGTTTTTAAGAATGCAAGCAAGCACTCATCTGTCACAATATCAACCCATTAGCTTCCTTAATGTCAACAGCAAACTCTTTGAATCTATAATCAACAAGAAGGTTGTTGAACACCTCAACAGGAACAATCTCCTGAGCAATAACTAATATAGATTTTGTTCTGCTAGATCAACAGCTCATGTCTTAACTGTCATTGCTCACAGAATAAGCAAAGCACTAGACACATTCATCATTAAGATTTACATATATCAAAGGCATTCGACAAGTTGAAGCATCAGGGGTTTCTTCATAAACTCTAAAGATATGGAATTTCTGGAAAGGCTTTCTCAATTATCATCCTTCCTAACAGGTAGTTTCATAAAGGTCATTAAGGGCTATTCATCAGAAGCCCATGAGATCAATGCCGACATTCCTCAGGGTTCTCTTCTCAGTCTTATCTTCTTTCTGCTTTATATTAATAATCTGCCTAAGAACATACTCTGCTCCTTACTGAATATCTATGTGGATGATACAACAGTTTATAGGTATACCTTCAAAAACCTGGATGACCAGAACCTGAAAGCTCATCTCTCCACTGACTTTACCCTGGCAGCTCAATGGCTTGTAAAATTCAATATATCCAAAATTAAACTAGTAACATTTTACTATCACCTATCAGGATGAATGGGTGTTCTTTTAATGAGGTTCCTTGCCTTGAACGTCTATTGGGACTCAAGCTCTCTTCAGAAATCAAGTTTGAACTATTGTTAAACATGCTGGAAGAATAGTCAGTTGATTTTACCACTCCAGTAAGTATCTGTCTCCCACTGCTATACTCTATCTTTACAAGAACCAGATCAAACTAAATAATGGAGTATTGCTACCATATCTGGAATGGAGCTGCTCAGTCCGCACTTGCCTATCTTGGTAGAGATCAAAAGCATCTATGCAGTCTTGTGGGTGATGAATTATTTTCCACCCTACAACACTTCCCCCACCTCCACAGATGAAATATCATAAACCTCTTGTTACTTTATTACTATTTCCATGGCAAGTGCTCTGACAAATTATATTCCTTGATTCGATCAGTCCTGAACTTTGCAGCTGGGATCAAACATGTCACATACACAAAAATGAATCATCCTCATCCCCTTCATCTTCTGTTAGTAAGAACTATGTTCTACTTTGACAGCTTCTTCCCAAAAACTGATACTTTGTGAAAGAGACTCCCAACAGGATGTTTTCCCGCCGATCACTACAATCTTAATTACTTCAAGTTTAAGGTTAACTGTTGTTTTCTATATAACCTTCTCTTATGCTTATGCAACACCATACAGTAACCTTGCACTAGGTGAACATTAATAAATATCTCTATCATTGTGTGTGTGTGTGTGTGTGTGATGAATGCATGGCCGTAATTTTCGACAGATTTGCACCAAAATTTACATGCACATGCTCCAAGTTAGTAGGAAGGCCAAAACTGACTTTGCATTTCCCAACTCCCATCGATAGTGGAAATAATCGAGTTTTTCATGCTTCTACGGCAGTTTTCATGTAGTTTGCAGCCATTTTGTACTGGCCAGTGTGAAAGCCTATAGCTGGCTTACACGAATAGGCAGGAAGATTCTATTGGCCAGTGTGAGAGCCAACAGCTGACTGACACGAATGTTAACTAGCATGCTAGCATGCAAAAAAAAAAAAAAAAAAAAAAAATCGATAGCTGCATTTGTCACAAGTGGGAAAAATTTAAATCTGCATGGCACTTTACTCCAATTGGCTCATTCGCTTTCTTAAACTCAACGTTGATTCTGATTCCGCAGAATTGGGTTGGGTGTGAAAAAGTATTTGTTGTTAATAACGTTCTTTTTTCATTCGGTTTTTCCAGTTACGAGTCCTTTTTTAAAGCTGATCGTTTTGTGTTCATTTTTTTTAGTTCTTTTTTCGTAACAGATTTTAATGTTTATTATAGAACTTAGAAAAAATTCGCAGTGTGAGATAGCAACATCAACATGGCAAAGGACACTCCTCGGTAAGGAAGGGCAAACATATTTTAAGTCAAGTGATAGCCATTGCTATATGAGTCGTACGATTTTTTAATCAAGCACGGGCAACGCCGAGCCATGCTGCTCTATTATTATATTCCTGAGAATTCCTCACTCTCACTTCATCTTTCATTCATATCACATTCATGATAACTATAACTCCCTATCTTGAGTGACTGTCAAGCCTTGTATGGAGGTGAACTTTTTAATATCTTAAGTAATTTTTTTTCTGTTTATTTACTAGTGTTTTTAGTTTCAGCATTAAGACAAGAGCAGAGACAATTTACTGAAAAAAATCTTTTTAATTTAATTTTAAATTTACTTGCTGGACTAGGACGACTATAATTTTTTTTATTTTTTTATTTTTTTTTACTTCTTGGACACTCGGTAAGGATTGAACATTTGAGTTAAACCAAATGTCAAAATTGAAAGGAACTCGTAAGCTAAAAAAAAAAATAATTCCAGTTGTGAGTTGTCCAATGAAGAGTGAAATTCTGAAATACAACTTAATAAGACTAAGTAAAAAAAACTTAGTTTCATATCACTCAGGAAGGAGAATACAGAATCCATTACTTAAAATAAAAAATAAAAAATAAAAAATCTTTACTTACGGGACGTCCTTTTTATTTTACTTTAATTTAATATTGTTGGGCCAAATCAAAAGATTTTGGTCGAAATGGCGAATTTTAAATCCCGATTTTAAGACTAAAGCCTCCTTAAATATTCAATTTTATATCGAATGAGAAACCTAAGTGCATTATTTTGTTCCTGTATGGTGCAATAATGTTATTGTTAATCAATCGTTATCCTCTGTCTTTTTAAAATTTAAGACTTAAAATCCTGTTCTTTTAGTTCTCTCTCCATAATAATGTTTTGTTCTTATACTCAGTAACTTGAGTTTTAGTGGCTTTGTTACCTTGCTTGGGGTGAAATAATTAAACAAAAATAAAAAATAGGGTTTCTTTGTTTTAAAAAGTTTCTTACCATTTCATTTCAATCATTCATTTGCGTGCATTTTATTGAAAATGAGCTATGATGAATAGAATGTGTTTACTTTTAAAAACACGAAAGTTACAATTAGAAACACTCTAAAAATAATTAGAATTGCAAAAACAAAAAAAAAAAAATTATTAAAAAATGCTGTTCCGACAACAAACGTGGGTGTCAGTGAAAAGTTAGATTTTCGATCTGTATTTATTTATTTTTAAAATATGTTTAAGTTTAACAAATAAAACAAAATTGACTTGAAATTTTAATTGTTTGTCACATAAAAAGGAAAGGAAGACGATTTTTTGATTAAATTGATAATGAATGTCGATCTCCAGGAAAACCACAAAATAAATGTGGGCTTCTAAAAAATTAAAATTAAAATAAAAAGCAACTAAAAATTAGCAGAACAAAATAAAAAGTCAACTTAAATTTATAAAAGAAAAGAAATACAACTTAAATTGCTAAAAAAACAAACAAACTGAATAAGGTTTCGTTCTAAGTTTGAAATTCATTTTTTTAATTATATTTTTTTTGCTTCAAGAAAATTTAATAAACTAAAAAACATCAAAACAGGACCCACCTCCCAAAAATGTGCTTCAACCATTTCAAAATTTTTACACTTTAACATGTATGTGTATTGTAAACTAAACAAAATATTTATTATCTCTAAGCTTAGTTTGGCACAAGGTCACAAGTATGAAACTCCTGGCGAGGGTCGAATTCACTACTCAGCAGTAACGGTCAATCAAACCATTTTTGGAACCCTTGCTGGGGTGAACATTTTTTGTTGGGGTAGGATGCCCATTTTGAATAGAAAACTAGAAGAAGCTTTTTCAGTTTCTTTTTTTTTTTAATTTCACTATTGAATTATTATTTTTTTCATTCACTTACCTCGGCAGTGGTGATGGCCATTCTTTCCGAATCATAAATACTAGCAAGGGCTCTCTTCGTACTTTCTAGCTGTCTATCTTCAGAGGCATCTATTTGGCTTAGCAAATGTTGTCGTCGGTCCTCAATGTTTGGGTAAGCACCACCCCCGGATTTTCTTCGAGAACCCCTCAAGAATTCTTCATCCATCTCATCATCAACAAAGAATGGGTTGGAATTATTGGAATACATCGTCGTTGTTGTTGGTAACTAAACCCTTCCGAATAGACTAGTAGTTGATGTTATGAAAAAAAATGCTGTTACGACCAACAGCCAGAGACAAAAAAATAATACTGTAAACCGGAGATAGATTTTTGTTCATTTTATACACAGGAGAGCGACTTCAGTGATCATCTCCCCTTAGTTCGACTTTGATCATCGGATATCATATTTATTCACTTGATTATTTGTTTACAAAACCTTATTTAGATTTTCTATTTTTTCATAAACTCATTTCACAGGCATTTTCTTTAATGTAATCTTAAAAATTAAAAACATTTACTTAAGAATCTATATTAGATATTTACTCAATAGAGCCTTTTTATATTGCATTCAACAGGTATTTTTAAAATATAATCTTGCAAAATTAAAAACATTAACTTATAACTTGTCAGTAGCCACTATATAGTAAATTACCTGATGATTAAACTCATTTCCAATTACTGTTGAGTTTAATCTTTGAATTCAAAACCGTGGACTAAGCTATAGGAAACCACTACACGGTCTTTTTCTGGAAGTCATGACAATTCACAAATAATAAAAGAAAAGAATCTGGGAAGAACCATGATCAGATATATCTCAGTCATGGCATAAAAAAAAAAGCATCTCCTTATGAAATGATAAAATAGTGTAAAACTGTCATGTTATGGATGAAGTTGGGTTGATTGATTTTACATGATGGTTTATTTAATGTTGAAATCTGTCTTTTTTAATTATTATATTTGAGTTTATAAGCATTTACTTGGTTCAGGGACTGGCATTGGTGATTTATATTTAAATCTAAGCATTTATTTGGTTCAGGAATAGACTAATATTATTATATATTTATTTGAGTCTATAATCATTTACTTAGCTCAGGGATTGATCATTTATAATTGAGTCTATAAGTATTTACTTGATTTGAAGATAGATATATTACAAGCAAAATATTTGAGACCACTATGCATTTCTTTAAAAAGCACCTTAAAATGTGATATTTTTGTATTTTTTAAAGAAAAAGGAAAAGTTTCAGTGACGACAGAGTATTTGCTTTTATTTTTCATTCTTTGTCTTGGCTCCTCTTGCTACCAAAAAGTTCAGAGTAGCAGTAAGAGGAGAGTGTATCCAATTCAACACATACTAATTCAATGGGAGAGAGGCCAAGTCATAATTTCGAAAATTTTGTTCCTTTTTTTTGATTCAAGGTAATTTTGACATAATTTAGAAGAGCATTTGAGACGTTTTTTTGAAAGGTGAATTTTTTTTTTTCAATTATCCATAAACCAGGTGGTACAGCATATCTTTGCAAAATTGAATGATATTGTTCTTTTTTAGTGAGTCCCTCGACCTGAATCAAATCTCCAGTTCTTTCTCCCTCCAAACACCCCAATACCATAACAGACCCACTACAATGTTTAACTGTTGGAACAACACATTCATCACCCAGTTTTTCTCCAGGCTTTCTTTTCATATATACCGCAGTAACAGAAATTTTATTTTTTACTTTAAAATATGCCTCATTTTAAGGTGTTTTTTTTTTTTTAAGAACTGCAGGGGAGACCCAAAATCTTTTGCCTGTAGTATAAATATTAATTGTTTATATTTGAGTCTATTGTAACCATTAATATTGTTCTGGAATAGACAAATATTGGTCATTTTATTTGAGCCTAAGCATTTATTTAGTTCAAGAATAAGTAAATATGATAATTTATATTTGAGCCTATAACAAGGTGATAACTATATGTATCACCTTGATCAATAAGCATTTACTTTGTAGGAGGCAACTTTTGGGAGGTTTCTTATTCTTCTCTATAGGTTTATATATATCACCTTGATCAATAAACATTTCCTTGGTAGATGGCACCATTGTATGTGTGTGTGTGGGGGGTTCTTGTTCCTCTATATAGGTTTATATATATCACCTTAATCACTAAACATTTACTTAGTAGCTGGCACCTTTAGGAGAGAAATTGTTATTTCGCTGTATAAGCTTATATGTATCACCTCGATCAATAAGCATTTACTTGGTAGCTGGCACCTTTGGGAGAGAAATTCTTATTTCGCTGTATAGGCTTATATGTATCACCTCGATCAATAAGCATTTATTTGGTAGCTGGCACCTTTGGGAGAGAAATTGTTATTTCGCTGTATAGGCTTATATGTATCACCTCGATCAATAAGCATTTACTTGGTAGCTGGCACCTTTGGGAGAGAAATTCTTATTTCGCTGTATAGGCTTATATGTATCACCTCGATCAATAAGCATTTATTTGGTAGGTGTCACCTTTGGATGGTGTTCTTATTCCTCTATATAGGTTGCAGTTGGCATATTCTATTTCCTGCTAACAGTGCAAATATGATGGTTATTAAACTCATCTTATAGACCAATTTACAAGTGTATTGAATTTGATCCTCACTCTGTCCTCCCTCTACTGTGACCTTGTGCCAGACTATGTGACTACTAAGGTTTTACTTAAAAGTCATTCTATAAATCAATACCTGGTTAATTACATATTCTTCAGTATATCATTTTCTTTTATGTACCGTGTCCTTTGTAGCAGTTAATAAACTTATGTATGAGATGGTTTTAGAAAAATGAAAGAAAAGTAAGTAGCAAATAACAATGAGTAGAAATAATAAAATATGAAAATACAATTCTTCTTCTCAGTTTTATTTTTTTATTTTATTAATTATATTATTTTATTATATTATTTTATTATAAAATTTTATTATAATTATATTATTTTATTATAAAATTTTATTATAATTATATTATTTTATTATAAAATTTTATTTTAATTATATTATTTTATTATAAAATTTATTATAATTATATTATTTTATTATGCAAAATGGGAAAGTAAGAATTGTATAGACTTTGCCCTGTTTAACTGTCAAGTTTGTTTTCATTTTTCTGAATCTCCAAAGGTCTTTAATATCCATTAATAGGATATGTTGTTAATGTGAGTGACTTTTTCTATTCACATTGTTTTGTCTTCCTGAAAATGTGAGTTTGACCTCAAGTAACCAAGTTTAACAAAGCAATGTTTATAATGTTAAAAGATGGTTAGTCTGTTTGTTTATTTATTTGTGTTTGCTTTTTGTGTTTTATTCTGTAATACTATAGCATGATCACTTTCATTTTTCAATCAGCTTATTGATATTATTTACATGTTGAGTTTTCCCATTTAAATTCACCATTGTTGGCAAACATAAGTAAAAAAAAAAAAAAAATAATGAAATCATAAAATTAAAGATTAATGACTGATGTTCATAATAAAAATACCATTAGGACTGGTGCTAGGATCTTGCCTAAAAAACTTTAATATGTGACCCCTGTCTCTACTACATGTCGTATTCAAAGTTTCCCAACCTGGGCGCCACAATCCCTTAAATGAAAATTGGGGGAAAG